>CABEEJ010004198.1:48294-68222 GCA_901482245.1 Timema douglasi
GGAAATATTTAAAGTAAACGTGTAAGCGCGTAAAATATACGTCACACAATGGCAGTTATTAGAGCCCTAAAACCCGCCTCGGGGGCGTAGTTGGCTAACGCGCTTGTCGTGTTGAGCTCGACTGCTGAGGACGGGGAGATCGAGGTTAGAATCTCGGTCGGGTGAACTGGGGGTGGTTTTTCATAAATGGTTTTCCACTCTCCCTCCACGCAAATGCGGGTTCACTTCCTCTAACTCAGCCTTCCCAATTCCTAATCCATTAGAGTAATTAGTACTTAAAGCGTATAACCCGAACGGGTAGTGAGACGCGGTGCTAAATATTATTAGAGCCCTAAAAAGTGAATAAATAGTCTAAGGCTCGCATTGTATATGGTTGCCATTGCCAGGGATATTGGAGTTATAAAATTGGTTGGATACAATGCAGAATTGAAGGGTACATGGGAAATGGCGGAAGTTCCCATTTTAGATTGAGTTGAGTTAGTGCTTCCATCTGTTGGACAATCATGAGATTATTCTAATACTTTTTAAAGTATGGTTAAAAGAGAAATCTTTCATGTTTAAATAATTAAAAAAGGTATTTGCTGTAATCTTTATGTGGTTTAGTTATTGAAAAAGTTGTCCTGGAAAATGTATGTAGTGTTACTCTCTCCTCCTATTTTCCCCTTCTCACTTCAATTGTTTTCCGTGTTTAGCTCATAGCATTGTATTTTACAATCTCACTCCACGGTAATACGGCTGAATTTACTCTCAGGTACGTCCTCTTTCTGAGCATTGCATCTCACTATACAGATATCTACATCATAGGTTAGGGACGAGGGATCTAGAATTTAAAGGAAATTCATTCTTTATTTGCGTGGAGGGAAAGTGGGAAATAATTTAGATAAAAAGGCCCTGCCTAAACCTGGTAGGGGTTTGTACCCCGACATATCATCACCGGAAACCGTGACTTGGCAAGTTTGAAGCCTGGGTACTCGCACACACTGATGTGGGGGGGTTCCTCTAAGCCAGGGGTCAGCAACACATTGATCGTGATCGACCGGTCGATCTTGCAACAATTTGCAGTCGATCCCATCGTGAAAAGTCAAGCTTACCTTGCGTTAGTTATTCCACTATGGTACAGCTCATAATATATGGCCATAGTGTAATCCGACAAGGTTAGATTGCTACCTTTTAGGATAAATGGAGTGTACATTTTATATATTTAATATAAAGGGAGGGACATATACTCCATTCACGGTAGGAATTACTCTCCGAAAGGTCTTTTTTCCTACCAATATCCTACTATATAATAGATTTCTTGTAGGGAAAAAGGCCTTTCAGAAAACAATTCCTACGCTGAACAGACTTTAAGTAGACCTATTTAAGGAATAAATACAAGACGTGTAGAAAAAGAAAAGAATTTTAAGTATAGTGGAGAAACGAAGAGCTAATGTGGGACCTTTGATAAATGTTAAGGTTGATTGGGGCCCAGAAAGGTGGCCGACACCTGCTCTAAGTTACCTTCTTCATCCCAGTTCCTGAGCGTAATATTTTATTAACTTTCTAGTACACCATTGGAGGGCCAACTTTTCAATGTAACTTCGTTTACCCAGCAGGGTAGTAAACAGTCTTACCTTGACCGATTACAGTATGGCTCTATTTAATAAACTGTTACATAGTGTAGCCCGTCAAGGTAGGCTTGCTACCTTTCAGGTTGGAGGGAGTCGGATAACATCGAAAGCGCTCAATAAGGTTAAACTTCATAAAAAATGTATGAAGATATGGATCAAAAGCTCACAACTGCATAACGTTAAAACATGGCAAATATTTATTTTAAACAAACCCCTTACTCCGATAGCTGGAAGGTCAAAGTTCGAATCCCGTTTGGGTACACCGAGCATTTTTTATATATGGCTTCCTATTCTTTCTCCACGAAAATGTGGGTGCAGTTTTTCTAAATTATACCTTCCTCATTCCTATTAGGTTAGAATAATTAATTTTGCGTATAATTAGTGAACATAATTTAAATAATTTTTATAAAACTTCTTGTGTTTGATTACCTTTAATGCTTGCAATGTCACTGCTATAAATTATCTCTTAAACACACACGTGATTTAAATAAATAATTATAAGATGGAATTTATAGTGAGGGGGAGGGAACCATCCCTTAGCTTTTCTATTTTATTCTACTGCCCCTCTTCTTCAATAGAGTAATATATGTGTCTGATAGCTGACCGTTAAATTACGCAAAAATTAGTTCCTCTCTTCGGCTTAAAAAAACCCAGCAGTTTGCTTACTTTTAACTGTTCTTATTTTCACTTTCCTTTGAAAAAACAAACACTTTATCATGCAAAGACTCCCCGTACTTACGGAACACTTGCTAAAAAATGTTTAGCATAAATTGCCACAGGATGTAGGTTGAAAACTACCCGTAGTTAGTTCAGGTAGAACTGAAGGGGGGGAGGGGGAAAAAGATGAAAGAAAAACAACAGTCTTAGCTAGAAGGGGCGAGGGTAATGCAACGTTCCTTAATTTGGTGTTCTCCAAAAAGCACCGAAGCTAAACTAAAAAAAAAGGATTAGCTATTTTACAATGTAAATACACATGGGGAGCTGGTATCCTTTTTATTCTGTATTTAGGGTTATCTTTTTCGAGCTCTTTCCTAGTCCTTCTTTCTATTTCCCTTTATATTCTCTCTTCCTTTGATTTTGTTTCGGTAAACTTTTTAAGTTTTTTATTTTTCAATGTAGCAAGGAGGTAGAGGGGTATCTATACATTTGAAATGTTAACTGTTGAATTTTGATTGGCGGGAAGGGGGTTAGGTGAGTTATTACTTTTTTAAGTGAGTCTATCTTAGCTCTTTTTTTTAAGTGATCTTAATGATGACATTTTTATTTATGTTTTATTATTTTTGTTTGAGGTATTTAACGCGCACTTTCTGAACCGACCGATTTATATCAGCTCACGAGAATCTCTATGAGCGAGAGCGAAAGGACCCACCAATTTTTCCGAGAACGGCATTCTCACATAACCTCCAAGGTTATTTTACATGGTACAATCAACAACGTACTGATGAAGCAGCTTTAATCCCCTCAGTAGGAAGTTGTGCTACGGATTTTTATTTCTCAAGAAAAACCCGTTGACTCTGGCTGGATTTGAGCCCACGAACATTGGGCTCTGAGGCGAGCAATTGTTGAAATTAACAGCATTAAAACCACACCGGTGGGCACATGGTTTATTGCGTCAAAACTCGTTTTGCCTTGTTTGTAGGTGACAGAGGCTTAGGGCTTAAATCTCGACCGAGATTGCGCTTGAAGTGGAGTTTTCCATTTTCTCCCCGATAACTGGTATACATTTGCTCTCCCCTACCATCCGCATCCCTACCACATTAGCGCGATTAATAATTATACATACATCCCGAACGGGTAGTACGTGAGACGCGGTGAAGACATAAGGAGAGTTAAAAATATAATGAGTTTATTCTTTTTAATATTGGATCGATTCACTAGATGAGAAAAAGCGCTTTAATTGTCTATGGCGTACATTTATGCAATTATTTATATTAATTGGTCATGCAGAGTCGTATAAAAATATTATTACCATTAATATCGTATTTATTTATGTGCTGCGTGCTATGTTATCCCTTTTATAGATTCGTTAGATTAGATAAACGGACACAATAATACTACTTAATAACAGGCTATAAATAAATATATCATTAATTTAATATTATATAATTATACAGAAATATAATGAGGATATTTGTCTATCGTATTTAATTTACTATATCATTTTATAAGTAACATGATTATATATTTAAGAATTCAGCTGGGTTCTTTAATGACATAAATTAAGGTAATCGTTCGTGTTTGTAATAATAGCCTTTACAATAATCTCCAGTATTATATTTTGTTTCCCTCTATTTTGCAATAACAATAAAGTTGTATTTTAAATTAAATACTACACTAATTATTAGTTTACACACCCACATTGGTGGACACGTGAACTAAACTTGAAGTTCGTTTATTCTTGTTTGCTGGATGGCTTAAATCCTGTCCAGTTGTATCCAATATGTTGTTTACCTAATCGTTTCCCATTCTACCTCCACGTAAATGCGGGTACATTCCCTACTCACTACCTACCTCATCTATAACCCATTAGTTTAGTTAAATTTGGATGGGCCGTATGGGTAGTAAGACGCGCACACATACAAATGAGCTGACACTAACTTTAACATTTTCGGCCATTGTTTGATTAGGTATACGGTTTATTGCGATTGTCTAGGCCTATGCTGTGTTATTATAATTATGTATAATGGATCAAGACCCACTACTTTATATATATATATATATATATTTATAGGTAATTAATTATATGTAGTTCCTTTTAAATATTTAATATACAACTGCTATCTTGTTCGGGACAGATCATGACACAAAAACCATAAAAACAATAATATATCCATACGCAAGATCATATCTGCAGTTTTAATAATAGATAGAAAATAGGGGTCTACCTATGTGGATACCAATAAATCGTTATCGGGCGATTATTATTGCATCGGCAATTAATCGTAGTCGGTGATTATTATGTCAATTAATCGTTTTTTAAGTAAAATGTTCTAGATAGGAGTGTAGTGATCAAAATTTAAAAAATATATATACACAATTCATCTGGGTTGTGGGTTATGCAAAGATTACATAACCAGATATTAGAATATAAGTTCATACCGTTGATAAAACTAACAATATAGTTCCAACTTTCACCGCTTATGCGTAAAATATATTTTTGTATGCGTACAATCTGTTTGTATTAATTACTTTAACCGCTATCATTCTATAAAGCATATTTCCCAATAGTTATTAATAAATAATCGATAATAGGAATTAATCGATGTAAATAATCGTAGCATGAACAATTATTTTAAACAATTGGTAATCTGTTTTACTAATCGGTATACCTCTAATAGATAATATCAATACTCACCAAATAAACTTTAAAAAAATCAGCATGTTTTATTACTTGTTCAAATTAAACGCATATATGAAGATTACATTAATAGGTTAGGGACGAGGAAGGAAACACTTTAGAAGTAATCTACTCGCATTTGCATGTAAGGAGAGTGGTGAACCATTCTAGGAAAAAACAACACTCAATAGACCTGATCGGAATTGATTTTCGATATCCCCGTCATCAGCAGGCCAGTCTTAACATGAGATTGACGGCCCGGATAATTCGGCAACTAAAGTGGGGAATTAATTAATTAAATGATAAGATGTTATCAATGTTGGACATAGTTAGATGTTATCAATGTTGGACATAGTAAGATGTTATCAATGTTGGACATAGTAAGATGTTATCAATGTTGGACATAGTAAGATGTTATCAATGTTGGACATAGTAAGATGTTATCAATGTTGGACATAGTAAGATGTTATCAATGTTGGACATAGTAAGATGTTATCAATGTTGGACATAGTAAGATGTTATCAATGTTGGACATAGTAAGATGTTATCAATGTTGGACATAGTAAGATGTTATCAATGTTGGACATAGTAAGATGTTATCAATGTTGGACATAGTAAGATGTTATCAATGTTGGACATAGTAAGATGTTATCAATGTTGGACATAGTAAGATGTTATCAATGTTGGACATAGTAAGATGTTATCAATGTTGGACATAGTAAGATGTTATCAATGTTGGACATAGTAAGATGTTATCAATGTTGGACATAGTAAGATGTTATCAATGTTGGACATAGTAAGATGTTATCAATGTTGGACATAGTAAGATGTTATCAATGTTGGACATAGTAAGATGTTATCAATGTTGGACATAGTAAGATGTTATCAATGTTGGACATAGTAAGATGTTATCAATGTTGGACATAGTAAGATGTTATCAATGTTGGACATAGTAAGATGTTATCAATGTTGGACATAGTAAGATGTTATCAATGTTGGACATAGTAAGATGTTATCAATGTTGGACATAGTAAGATGTTATCAATGTTGGACATAGTAAGATGTTATCAATGTTGGACATAGTAAGATGTTATCAATGTTGGACATAGTAAGATGTTATCAATGTTGGACATAGTAAGATGTTATCAATGTTGGACATAGTAAGATGTTATCAATGTTGGACATAGTAAGATGTTATCAATGTTGGACATAGTAAGATGTTATCAATGTTGGACATAGTAAGATGTTATCAATGTTGGACATAGTAAGATGTTATCAATGTTGGACATAGTAAGATGTTATCAATGTTGGACATAGTAAGATGTTATCAATGTTGGACATAGTAAGATGTTATCAATGTTGGACATAGTAAGATGTTATCAATGTTGGACATAGTAAGATGTTATCAATGTTGGACATAGTAAGATGTTATCAATGTTGGACATAGTAAGATGTTATCAATGTTGGCCATAGTAAGATGTTATCAATGTTGGCCATAGTAAGATGTTATCAATGTTAGACATAGTAAGATGTTATCATTCTTGCGCCGACAATTTTGCAACCTTTAGTGAATCCAGGCCCTCGGGATATTTTATTTTAACCCTAGCCCTTAATTTAAGGGTAGTTGACTGATGAGGGATATTTGAAAATTCAAAATCTTTTTAAATTACCACGGGTAATTTTGGTTAGCTTAAATATCTAGGGAGTATTTGATTTGACAAATAATAATTATTTATATTCTACGTGTTTGTTTGTTTTTCTTTGATTTTTGAAAATTTGTTTAAGGATAGTTTACTCATGACTTATCTTTTCCTTTTGAAATATTTCTTACATAATGATATGCTTATTTTCTGAAGTAAGGCACTGAGTTTTCTTTCTTCCACAAGCATTGTGATAACTCTTCTAAATGCACTAGAAAATGTATCTATACAGATAATCATTTAAGTCTTAAGATATAAAATTTAAAAGTCAAAGTTAGTGAAATGGGAGAGAGGATTCCAAATTTACAAAACTGATAGAAACAACTACTCCCAAGTGTGGTGTAAGATTTTAATTTAGCAGCATGTAGAGGAACTTCTCCAAAATAGCCATGAAGGTCTGATTATTTAAAACGGGACCCTGGGAAATAGGAGGGGAGGGGTATTAATAAAAAAAATTATGCTGTGCAGAAATGTATAGTGTGAAAAACAAATAGATAATAGTCTAAAATTATCTCACAGAGCCTGAGATAACTATGGCACAGTCCTTGGCCGCCGTGGAGCTCAGTTTTTAAAAGTCTGTCTTAGCTCATTCGCCCACCGAAGCGAGTAGAGGAACTGTTCCTTCACGGGTTACAACCACGTGCAATGTTAGTATTGTCCTGTATTCTCCTCGCCCTCTTCTTATTCTTCTTCACTCTCTCACCCCTAAACAAACAGTCCAGTAGGGATAAAGGAGGGCTAATATGTCGTATTTATCCCCCGGCTGGAGATGGCTGTACACGGATACACCTACCCCTAATTCTCTGCTCGGTGGGACAAGAAGACAGAGACTACCAACCCACCCTATAATACAACTGCTGTAATTGCTTCTGACTCGTCCCCCCTCCCTGTGAATTAATTGGCAATAATCCCAGATGTTGCTTGCAAGGAACTAACCTCACCTCCCCCGCTCTGGTTCGAACCTAGTGATAACTTCTTTGTATTATTACCCGGCCTAATGTTCGCCATTCCGACTTCATTTTATCGGAGGAGAATCGGCCAGAAAGAGGGGAAGGGGAAAGTTTTAGAGGGCTTGTTGCGGGGGAAGAAGTTTGATCAGGAACTACCCTTGAATATTGGCTCGTCCACCAGTTATCAGTGGCTGGTAAGGGCAAACTTTTAAGATAAAAGGCTGCGGTTTTATTCCATACGCTGCTCGGACTAATTTACTTGGTTTAGTTATAAGTTTTAAAATAGGCACTAAGCAAACTTTAAAAACTAATGGAATATTGGCATAACCGTGTATTGTTTAAAGTGTTACCCTGAAAAGTAGTAGTCGGACCTTGAATAATTACACTCCAGTAGAATATTATCTTATAGAGTATAGACGTCACCGTGATAGAACCAAGCAAGGTAAGCTAGTTAACTTTTGGAGTAAGCTTAATGTACATTATAAGAGTCAAGGCTGTGACAAAAATGTATGGACCCATCATTCCACAACTATTTTTCAATTCAATGGTTTTATACTATCATTTTTGTCTCTAAAAAATATATGATTAAAAGTTAAATGCTAAAGATATTATTTAAAAAGGGAATATTGTCATACCATTACATTATATTTATTGTTTCATATGTAGCCACTAGACTCGTTGCCATCTAGGAATGTTGTTTATATTTCGAAAATCACAGTCTAAAATAGTAATTAGTAAGTAATATTTTATCGGGAATAAATAAAAATTGATACATAAAGCAATATATATATATTAAGATAATACTATTATAAAAATTACGTGCCCTGGCTACATCGCTCATAGTCGTGGCTCAATTTGTGGAAAGATTACAGATTACATATTAAAGATTACAGTACTAATGTACCGTTTCCCAGGGGACGCCCAATTGAACTAGTAGTACATCCTTTCCGTGGAGGCTCTTTCCATGTCCCGATGAGATGAGAGGTTGATGGTAGTGAATATGATGGTGTGGAGCCGATGAAGATCTTGAACTAACTTAAGACTATTAAACCAAACCCTGGTAACCATGAGAATTATTCCCCTTTCTAGGAAAATTCCCTGGCACCAACCAGGAATCGAACCTGAGACTCAGGCACGACATGAAGGGGGGAGGGGGGGGGACTATTGGTACCATGGTACTGGGCCTGGGACTTCCTTAGGACTAAGATCGAGATCCAGTTTCACACGTTTTAAAAATAAGAAGAAAATGAAAAAAAAACCAAATAAAATATGAATGAGAAGCAATAAAATGCCCATTCGTACTAAGGAACCGTGCATGGCCAGCCCACCAGATGGGATTCCCTAAGGAGGAACTTACTGACATTCGTCACAATTTATAGTATTGGTTTGGCCTAGTCTTGTCCTTCCTTGTTCCTTTAGAAATTTCACGGAGTCTATAATTTTTGTACTGAAACTAAATTTGGCACACATAAAGAGTCGGGTAGTGAATAAAGATCAATTTAAATCATCATGTGCGTAACATTTCAATGTTCAGTTAAGTTAATGTTCGTTCATTATCCTATATAAAAGTGACAACAAAGTTTAAAAAACGTACAAATCAAAGTCTAAAATTGATGTAGAAACAAAGAGTGAGGGGCATTTCCATTCTGGAAAGAACTTTTCCCCTCCCCTGGAATAAACTTTCCCTCCTTTGGATTAATCTCCCTCCACTCTCGTTTTCTCAAACATGAAACTGAAAGGTGTCGTTGTATCAACTCTAAAACATAACTTCTAGTCATCCAATTTTCGAAAAATGTCCCGGGGAAATACCACTTCAAACAGTATATAGAAGAGCCTAACTTTAAAAAAAAATCCAGATTAAGGTCACTGTAAATATTTCCTAGATAAATCCAAAAATCCTCCCCCTTTTTTACCATGGTACTCGGCTCAGTTTGAGCACTTGTTGGACCCACTGGACTTGCTGGGAACTCTAGGTCAGCATCCAAACCACTACACCACTAGGCCGGTTCAGATAGTACCATGATTGCAATCTAAAGAAACAAATGGAAAATGTTAATTACAACAGTTTGTGGAGACCCTGGGTTTTTTTTTAGCCCCTCTCACCGTCCCATAAATCCGGGCTTTCCCGGGTGGGTTGTAAGGTGTGGAACACGCAACAAAGTAACTTGATTTGGTCCGTACTTGCCCCTAATTAAAGTTAAAATTAAGGATTAATAATATTTTCAACTATTTTGGTTTAACTTAATCCTTATAAAATGATCGACCAGCGTTCGACCTAGTACAATGCCCTTAGCTTAGTGTGAGTTTGCAGGCTTTGAATCACTTAGTTTTTTTACAGTCACACTTTCATAAAAAAAACTTTATCCCGGAGCTTAAAAAGCTACAGAATTTGGTTTCATTTATTCATACGTAAAATAGAGTGCTATAAAGGTGTCAATTTTGCCCGATCGATATGCTCAATCATTGGCAATCGTACCTATCTTTTTTTTACTGCTGCCTAAATCCCCAATAATCTTTTGATAAACTCTTAAACAATTTTTTTTTGTTAATCTGACCTAAAAAAATGGCCAAACATCTTTATGAGAAATATTCACAAATACATGCTAAATCACAGTGCGTCCTTCAGGAATTTACTTTGGGTGATGGGGGACATACAATGTATTTAAGATAGTATTTAGGCACTTTTTATGATAGTTAATTTTAGGAGCATTTTTATTGTTTGCAGTGGTGTACATTTTGAATAATAATTTCATAATAAGCATAGTCTTAAATTTAGCCTATACATTAGACACATTTCCAGGTTATAATATATATATATAGATATATATACATATGTGTGTGTGTGTGTGTGTGTGTGATATCAGTAGTATGTAGAGAAATAAAGGGGGGAGGAGGGCGGTCAGATGCATTTACATCCATTCCTACCACCCTCCAGAAGACTACTAATCTGAAGACATATGGAATATAACCATAATATAGAGACACGTTTCAGTGGCCGAATGATCTAAGGCGTCACTCTCGTGTTAGACTGGCCTGCTGATGACGGGGATATTGGGGATCGAATCCCAGTTGGGTTTACTGAGTTTAAGCCAATGTAGGTAGACTATTTCTAAAAAGTTTCCTTCCTCATCCCTACCCCACAAGAGTAATTACCATATATGCGTACCACATGAACAAGTAGTAAGACACGGTGAGAGTGGAAAACCATTTAGGGAAAACTACCCTCAATAGACCCGATTAGGATTCTAGCCCTGACCTCCTCGTCATCAGCAAGCCAGTCTAACACGAGAGTGACGCCTTAGACTGTTCAGCCACTAAACGCGTTATATTCCATGTGTCCTAAGCCTTTAATAAAATTATATGTATTATAAAACATTATTAGGGTGGCTGTAATTACCCGCCCTGGTGGCGTAGTTAGCTAACGCGCTAGTTTCGTGCTGAGCAATACTGCTGAGGACGGGGAGATCGAGGATCGAATCTCGCTCGGGTGAACTGGGGTGTTTTTCCCTAAATGGTTCTCCACTCTCCCTCCACGCAAATTTGGGTTCACTTCCTCTATGTACAACCTTCCCCATTCCTAACCCATTAGCGTAATTAGTACTTAACCCGTATAAGCAGAACGGTTAGTAAGACGAGGTGCTAAGTATTATTATTAAGGTATTGGATTTAATTGCGTTTGACACACACACACACACACACCTTCCCCTCTTTCTCTACATACTACTACTACTACTACTATCTCAACATTTTGGACAATCCAATGGCTATTAGAACCCCTTGTTAGGTTACATTTGTCTTATTTCGAGAAAATGGATAATTTAATGTATATGTGTAGTTATTTGTATTATTAAGTTTAACAGCCATGTTAATTTACATGTATAATATAAAAGGTTTGGATGGAGAAAGTAGTTTGAGGGAATCGCGTCTCCAGCATTGTGGAGAGGGTATGAGAAAACCACCCCCAACTGTACCTGGCTGAGATTTTAAGGTAGGGATAAGGAATGCGGGAAATGTCCAGTGTATCTGCAGTTTTTATATCATAAGTTATTTTGGTTAAATAAAATAAAATATTACTTCAATACAAACATATGGTTTAATTTTCTTCACGTGGGGATATCAACAGCTGGTGTTGAATATCTGTCGAGGATGTCCTGGAACCTAATAACAACTTTTTCTTTTCGTTAAAAGAGTCTGTCATCTAATGCCGCAATGCTCATGACAGATATTCAACAACTATTGATATCACCATGGGAAGAAAATTAAACCCTATGTTTCTACTGAAGCAAGATTTTATTTCGGCGCAAATAAAATGTTATATTATAAAAAAAACTGCAAAAAAACCTACCTTTTCTCACGTCCCCTACATCCCCACCTTACCTCGACCCCTCTGTCACTGGTAATCTAGTCTCTTGTAAGACTGGCGCCTAAGACCTTGTGACCAACAGCGTACGCATGGCGTATTACAGCAGATGTTGTGTAGAAGTTAATCTCCGTTGACTCATCAACCCAAGACACTCTTATTGGAGCGCTCTTAATGTTCGCCATTCCAACTTGATGGCACTGAGTAATGAGGTGGATTACGATCATGACAAGGGTCGCTACCGAAGAAGAAAGGACCAGGGAATGTGAAATGTTTCCCCCGGTATTGGGTGAAATTACCGACGGGGTGGGCTCCACTGGTTGTGTTCTGAACTATTTTGACTTTCTTTTTTTGACTAAACCTGTAATCTTACTTTGCTTGGTTCTTCCACATTTCCCAGATATATATACAGGCACTGGCGCAGCCAAGGGGGCGGGGGGAGGTCGCCCCAACCCTGCTACCCACCTTCCTCTTTTTCGTCCCTAAAGCTGTTGGGATCATACATGAGGAACGCTACAAATAAAGGCAGACTTAATGAACTTCATGTAAATACATCCAGAGGTGTCAGTTACGGACCCATATGGAAAAATGCCGGAATTGGCCAGATCTGGGAATGCCAGATTTTCCCCAGATCTGGGCATATCTGGCCCAAATATGGACCAGTTCTGGCCAGATTTGATATTTCCATATGGGGAGGATGAGGTTCTCAAAGAACTTTCTATGAAGCCAAGCAAAATTAACATAAGGGTAAAGTGAATTAGTTCAAACGTGATTGTGTGAGTTAAGAATTACTGCAAGTTGCTTATTTGAATTTTCAAATTTTAGCTCTTAAAATAATTTTATAAATCAAATTTCCAAAATACAATTTATTGAAACTTACAAGTTTGAATATTTTAGCAGTATGCATAAATAAAAATGTGTTCATAAAAACTTAATAGTTATAATAATTACAGAATCTTGACGTTTTTTATAAATTTTAAATTATTTTGGATATTATTGTATTTCTTTTGATGCATTTGCGTTTTACTTAAATTTTCAAATTTTCCCGCGGGAAAACCCAATGGATCCCGCTTAGTTGGTCAGTGAAACTACCCCCACTCCCCTCCCTACAAATTAATCCTGGCTGCGCAAGTGTATCCAGGTGTTTCAACGACCTGAAAAATAGAAAAAAATGTTAGGGAAAAAGTAAGAAAATGTTATTGATTTCTGAAAATTGTATGTGTTCACTCAAATTTAACTCAGTTCTTGTTTATAATAGTCAAAATAACATTTTCCTTATAGTTAAAACACACCACGAATCAATTTTAACACAGTTGAACAGACTAATTTCAATTTTCAAGGTCAACATGTGGTTTTCATTTGGTCTTTCCACTCCCCTTCACCAAGCGTCTTTAGTCAACGTTGAGTCATGGTTATGCGCATGCGTGGATGTAGAATGTTAGCGACGCGTCTTACTAACTGTTCAGATCACACGCATATGCACTAATTACGCTAATGAGTTAGGGATGAAGAAAGTTTAGTTCAAAAAATGTACACGAATTTGCCTGGAATGATAAAAGAAAACCATTTATTAAAACTCTTTCTCAGTACACTCGACCGGGATTCGAACCCCGATCTCCCTGTCATTGGCGGTCTAGTTTAACATGAGACGACACTTTAGACCAGGTGCCTGCGAAGCAGTTATGATAAAGAATGAATTTAGAGGAAATATGCTCTCATTCGTGTGGGTGGAGAGTGGTAAATCATTCAGGATAAACTAACCTCAGAGCTCTGTGCAGGATTTGAACCTGGGCATCCTCGTCACAGACAAACCATATTAGATGAGCCTGACATATTGTCTGAGTGCCCACCGATTCAGGCTATACAGTCAACTCTCGATTTTACGACCCCGGGAATAGCGTCCCTCTCGAAGTAACTACCCTTTTTTTGAGGAACCGTGAAAAATTTGGGAAAAAAGGTTGAAAAGTTTAAGGAAATCGGCTGTAAAATGTGTTTGTTGCATTTATTTAGGTCGCTGCGTTGCAATTATCTTTGTGAACGCTGTATTACTAGTAACTGGGGTGTGTCAGGTATAAAAAAAGACACCACCTCATCAATGCCAGCCAATATCACTTGACTCTGTCCACCCCCTCCCACAAGCAAGACAATGTTTCCCCGCGCGCGACTGCCGCTACATCACGCGCCAGGCTTGCTTTTGCCATTGTTATTTCGATTCTCGATTTGGTTACTATTTTGGTTTGATTTTGTGAACAATTTTTGACGACCCATGCTATTGTTTAACATTGTTATTTTGATTTGGTTACGTTTTTGGTTGGATTTTGTGAACGATTTTTGATGACCCACGCTATTTTTTTTATTTGATACGAACTTATAATTTTGACGAAATGAGTGAAAGGAGTACCTTCTTCAAGAAATAGGTAGGTTTTATTTTATTTACTTTTTCACGTATTGTCTAAAAAATGCAATTTTTTCGTATGAAGGTCAGGGATGGAACAAAATCTGTTAAAATTCCAATAACGACCCCTTCGAAATAACGACCCTTTTCCAGGGAACCGTGAAAGGTCGTAGAATCGAGAGTTGACTGTATTTGCCAGTTTGTTGGAGTAGCGTAATTTTTCCTAGAATTGTCGTTGTATGTGCACTTAACATTGTATCCATCACTTGGTAGGAATAAATAGCGCTATGAATCATTTTCACCCCTTTTTAATTACTTATTAATGCCACGTTAGTTGAAGTAATCCTAAGATTATTTTTAGTTTACTTCTTACTACCTTAATATTGGTGCGCTAATCCAAAGATCCTGGGTTCAATTTCTGTACCCACTTGTCATTTTTCAATATATTCGATTATAATCGAGATACGGCTCATGTCTATAATTATACTCATACATCCCCTAAGCTTTGCCTTTCATATATAGATCTACTTACCTGTATAGCTTTGCTTTCTTCCATATAGATTGTTACTGTTTTAAAAGGGTGCAGAGTCTATAAGAACATTGTGCACATTTATTAAGTAAGTTTTTACCGTGTCGGTTATATCATAAATACATTATTTCTTTGTACAATTCCACCCTTGTGAAGGGTTGGTGGAACTCATTTTCACCGTAGTAAATGTAACGTGTTGGCGTTAATCCAAGATGTTGCCAGCCACCCCTACTCTGTTCACACACACACACACCTTCACCCTCTACTGCGCTTAACTTAGCCACGAAATAATAATCTGTTATTACTTGTGTGTGCTGTAATGTTCATAGCGTCAGCTTAATTTAAGTTTCTTTTTAATGTTTATATTTTCTTTCTCCCTTCATTATTCTCTCTTTTGTTCTTTCTTCTTTACCTCCTTTCGTACAAATTGTCGGAATAGCTGGTTTCTTCTTATTTTTCAACAGTTATGTGTGAATAAAAACATAACTTTTCTTATACATACCATCACATTAGCAGATATCTTTATTACTTGATTTCAAAATTTCGTAATATTAAAATAAGATTACTTTTATAAACTATTTATAAATGGCAATTATTTCAGGAGATACAAGTGTAATCTACCGCTAATTAAGTTGAGTGAATATATTAACTTCATTATTATTTTCAGTACTCTACTTCTTCTACCTGTCAGGGTTGTTTGTATATTTACACTAATGGCGTGGGGATGAGGATGAGTAAGGGATACTTTAGACGAAGTGTGCTCGCATTTTAGTGGAGGAACATTAGGAAACCATTTAGGAAAAACATCTCAGCAGCCCCGGCTAAGATTCTAACACAAGTGTTTGACTTGGCAAACCCAACTACGTTTTTATTTTTATAGGAAACTGGTTATTTGAAAACTATAAGCTCATGTTGCCACAGTGGCGGAAACAAAATATTGCAATTTTATTTACATTTTTAGTTGTTTTAGTCAATAAAGTAAAGCTACTTTATACAGTAATCCATAATAAAGTAATATTAGAATATTAGAAGTGGTTTTTTTATAGTTTTTAGATTAATTTCCTAATTAATAAATCATAAGACATATTTCTAAAATGCCAAGCTTTAGTGATTTTCAATCAATGTTGGTGGTCAAAGTGCACTTGGTTAAAAATTAAGGATTGGATAAGTCTCACGACATTATGATATAGTTTTATCAAATATTTGACCAAAAAGTATTAAAATATATAATAATTAATAAGCATCAATAAGGTATAAAGGGTTCAATCAAACAAAAAACTACACTCTAATTATTTTAAAAGAGAGAAAACGTTTAAATCCTTCTTCAACAAGTTAGGTACCTCTAAAATTGATATTTTTGTACTTTTTCCTTCATCTGAAATATACAACAAATTTTGAATTTTTTAAAACACGCATTTGGTTTTCATCGATACGTATTCAAGCTACTGTGTCCAAGGCAGGTCTTTATAGCAAACACCCGGACCGTGTTAAATGGGCCTTAGTCAACCCTCACCTTAAAGATTTGAGCTGAAGTTTATAGACTCTGTAGCGTCACATTTACCAAAGATTCAAAGTAAAATTTAACTACGGTACACACATGTTTATTATTTACTGATTATTTATTTTTTAACTTTGTATCCAGTCTCAGTATTCTTCAATAGCTGGTCATTATGGCCGCTATTCACACCTCTATTACTGCTAATCTTTGATTAAATTCTAATTGTTAAAGGTTTTTCCGGAATTCATAATTATAAGTAACAGAAACAAAGGCGTTTGAGAACACACTCGGCTCATTAATAATAAAGAAAGTATTATAATTAACCTAGGTTAGTGAATAATGACAGGGCGAGTTACAAATTAGAGGTACCATAAAGTTAAGTGTGGACTTACTCGCACCCGCCACCTGCCCCCTTTTTTTTAAGTTGGTAACTCTGATTTAGAGTAAATATACCCGTATTTTCAATGAGGAAGAGTGATAAACCATTAAGTAAAAGCCACCCTACTACCACCGGAATATGAACCCTGACCTCTTCATCAATGCTAAATCAAATCACACTAGATGAATCAAGCATTATATCTTTGTGTGCACCGAGGTGGGCCTCACCATTGTTGATTTTAAATTTAAAAAATATAAAGTAATTTTTTTTTACATAAGGCACTGTGTATATACTCCAGGAGCGGTATTGAAGGCAAGTGGGGCAATATCGGCCTACCCCTCTACCCCTCATCCCTCTAATAATCTCCCTTCCTCACCTTTACTCGGGTAGTTGTCTACACCTCCGACCCACCTCTTCGCTTCCCCAAGACGCACTTCAACACTCGTCGGTAATTAATAGGCTTTAATAGCATGTGATGTGCGCTACACTCGATAACAACCTGTGAGGCAACTGGGGGCTTTGTTACGGGTAAACAGCGTTGCCACTGTCGGGCGTTCTGTCTTTATTATTCAAATACGACCAATGTTGCAAGGTTGGCTGGTCGATGCTGCCAGCATTATCTTCTACAAGCTCCCTACTTCTCGTCTTAACAACTGGGAGTGAAGGGTTTTGGCACAAGGGCGCCTAGAATGGCTTGGACTTGAAACTATATTTATAATTAACATCCCGGATATATATATAGCTAGGCACAAAGGAGATAAGTGAAATACCTATTTTCATAATTTATGTCTTTTTCTATTAATGTGTGCACATTCTCAAGACTCTCAACCCTAGACATGACCGTGCCGGTAGTTACATGGTCTAAGCGTCAAGCTCATTAGATTTTATATTCTTTAAATTGAAAAATGACACCTGGATATGGGAATCGAACCTGGAACCTTTAGCTTAGTAATCCATGCTATAATTACTTAACTATCCATGAATCCTCCTGTTCCCTTCACTCATATTTTAAGGCAGAGTCTGTGATGGACGTGAATAAGATGTCCTCTACATATGAGCGATCAATTAAGACCGCGAGCTCTCAGTTAACGCAGCCATCCACGACTCTGGAGGTCTTTATGCTGCCAATAGTACAATGACAATTATTGTTTGACCAATATGGCCATTTGGGGTTCAAATCCCAGCCGGGTGTACTGAGAATATTTTTACTTTCTCATATCAGTAGAAAGTATTGTACTCTTGAACATGTTTGATTTCGAGATTATGATGAACCTTTATATCCTTTATGTGAACCCAAAAATGTGCATTTTAAAATTCTCTGTCCCTATGTCTGTCTGTCTATCTGACTGTTCATGGTTACGTTTCTAGAATGGTTCGATGAATTTTATTTAAACTTTATATCCAGGTGTTATAGGGCACTGTCTCAGGACTTTTAAAAAAATAGCCCAAGCTCTCAAACTAAGGGTGTTTACTAACTAGTGATTTTTTTTTATTCAAACTTTTTCGAAAGAGAATTTTGTTTAAAATGTATATCTGGATATTGTTTCACATAACAACTAAAACTGTTTACTTGTTTTTTGTGGTAAAATTATTTTAAGGGTTATTTATTTACTGATGATGGCTTGTTTAATTTGAATATTAAAAATCTATAGCACTTTGGCTTAAACAAAATGTTATGATTTTTTACATTATAAATAAGTATACATTTTTTGTTTTTCTAAAAGAAATTTATTTTATGGTGGTTTAGAGATGACAAAGTTTTGTAACATTTTATTTTTTATTTGAAAATAGGTAGACGTAACAATGTGACAACCGGTTTTTACACTACAACTGTCACGATACACTAATATTCACCTCACATTGTACACTCATTCTGACATATTAATCTAATCTCTCTGTTGACTTATTAGGTAAGAAGGTACCATATGCCACGTTTTTGGCGTAATTTGATAGGGGCCTACATCTTATATTTTACAAGTAGGTGGCATATTAAAAATATTGCTATGGGTGAACGAGTTGCGAGCCTGGGTAGCTCTAAAACTAAATAAATAATTGCTTGGGTATTTAGTATATGTGGCAAAAAATGGTGCTTCTGTTTCAAAAGGCACAATTGCTTCACATCCCTTTTGGACTTATTGTTATAAGTTTATATTTATCTCAATGAATTACCATGTGTACACCACCAAGAGTTTATATTTCTCTTGATAGAAAAAAAAATCTGTGGATTATTTTATCACGTTTATGAAAAATAAATTTGAAGAGAATCTAAATACTAATAAGCTTTGGGTGTTTTTTTTCCTTCCCTGTAAAAGGTATAAAGGAAGCAGTATTGAGGGTAAGGGGTTACACCACTACCAGAGTATGGAGTTCGTTACGTATACTTTTCTTTCTCCTGCTAACAAAGTCATTAATAATTATTTCGTGGGTTGGTAATCATCTGTGCTGACTCTGCCGGGGCATGATAATGTATTGCTTTGCGCCTGCAGCGTTCTGCTTTATCCAGGCAGCTAGCTACCTCATTATTGTGGTCGGGGATGGTTTCCAGCCTTGCTAATGATGCGACTTGGTGAGTACTTACGAAACATAAATAAAAATAAGGGCATTAAGTTGTGAAATATTGTTTGGAAAAAAATAATGAAAAGGTCTCACAACGATTGTATTCGTGGGAAATAATGCCAATAAAAATTATGTATGCATTGTTTAGTGAATTAGTTTATCTTAAGAAACTATGAATTGTACGTATTTATTTTGACTAGCACCGATACATTAAACATTCGTCTTATGTATTTATGTACTACGCTTTTTATAATCCATCCGAACTGTTCGTATATTAACACTAAAAGGGGAGGCAATATAAATCTAGAGTTGAGAAGAAATATACCCACATGAGCGTGAAAATAGCGCGCACGCGGTGGAAAACTGACCTCAGCACACCCTACCAGGATTTGAACCCCAGCTTCCTCGTCTCCGGGAAACCCAGGCAAGACGATACCCACTCTTTTATCCACGTGCGGGTCCCATGGTTTGTTAATGGTCTATTCCAAGGAAGTGCTCCCACATTCATGTGGAGAGAGGATGAGGAAACAGTAGGCTATAAACCAGTATACTAAGGCGCGGCGGGGAAATTAGTGGAGGGGGTAATTACCTTGTAGATAAGGGGAGGTGCGCGG
>CABEEJ010004199.1:0-68211 GCA_901482245.1 Timema douglasi
GTCTGAACCCAGACTACCTCATGGTTATGTCCATTAGACTTAGCCATAATATCTCTGGTAAGACAAGGGTGTTGTTGGGCTCGCTGAATGTTAGAGGAAATAGGTCCCCTGTGATTACCCATTTTTTGTAATTTAAAACCTCGCTATCTGTGGTGACTGGTTGGACTTAGGCCATACGGCTAAAGGGACTGTCCCCACAGAGGGCGTACGGTTGAAAGGAAATTAACATTAACCTTTAAGCCAAAGAGGATTTTTGATTTATAAGAGCCTAAAATAAATTTTTTATTGCATTTTTTTAATTTGTGCGATAAGCGTTCACGAATAATACGCTGCCTATAGTGAGGTTTTTTTCAATCCCCTCGTGATATTTATTTGATATATTTCCTCAGAGAGGGGGGAGGTAGGAGTAACATACAATACAGAAACCAGGAGAAAGGGGGATAGTTGGTGAAAAGGGAATATGTGACTATACGATCGTAGAAAACCCTAAAACAGGCATCTGGGCTACGTGGAACAATTCAGTGTCAGAAATGTCTTACGTGATTCCTAGTGGCCTCAGTGACAACTTAATGTTGGCCGAGTCATTTAACTCACGAGTTCAGTCGTGATCATATGTACACAATCATCACGGGTCACTGGACGTGGGAGATAGTCAGTTTGGTATGAGCACAGTGAAATGGCACATGGTGAGTTTAGAATATCATCACATTTGTTAACTATTTGGTTAAATATTATTTGGAGTAATTCTTTACTGTATCTTAGGAATCAGACGTTGTAGCTATGATAAGACGCTACAGTTGACTCTTATCTTGTATATTGCTTTCAGAAACCATATTATATTTAAATTTCAATAACTATAATGAAATAAAGTAGCTTAAAAATTAATTACGTGTGTTTGAATAACACATTTTGTGTAGTAGTTTTACATTCAAATTATCATTTAAGTTAAAGAGCTCTTAGTGAGTATTACTATATACAATAGATATTTTTAAGTTTGTTTTCAGCTTGTATATTGCTTTAAGAAATTATATTATATTATATTTAATATTCAATAACTATAATGAAATAAGATCGATAAAAACCTGATTACTTTTGTTCGGATGACAAACTTTGTGTAGAAGTCCTACATTCAATCAATCATTTATCTTATAGGCCTGTAGAAAGTGTTATTATTTTAGCTCAAATTGACTTATTTATAGAAACAAGTGATGAGTGTTGAACTTAGTTATGCTCTTCAAACCTTTTACTAGCCTATTACTTTTTTTTTAACTAATCTTACTTTGATATATCTAATGTATTCATCAAAAATTAGCCAATTATGTCGAAATGCCAATTTGCATTGTATATGTAAGTCCTTGAATGTTTATCTCTCTCTCTTACACAATGGTTTGCAGATGACGTTTAGAAAATTTTAGCTCCGTATGTGCAATTATATTATAGAGATAAACGCCTATAACCCTATTATTTTGTTTCACATATCTTAAGAGCTTTTAAATACTTGTCTATTTTAATATAAAAGTGGGTGAAAGTTTATGCGGAGCCCTATACCATTTATTTCTCATCACGTGTTAACATAATACATCTTTAGGTTTTATTATTTTTAAAAATCACTAGGATTACAAAATCACTAAACAAATAGTAGTTTTTAAAAATCCTGTACAAAAATATTGTTGTCGCGTTAACAAATGCTCTTTGGATTATTTTTATACAAACTTTGTAATAAATCTACAAATAGAAATAATAAAATAATAGAGGTTTTGAATTAAACATACAAAGTGATGACATTACTTGTACAAACCTAATAATAGAATGTTCATTCCAGTCAACAAAAAATATAAAATTGTGATAGAAATTGCTTACTTCCCCAATATGAGGATCACCAACAACGGAGGCCTACCTTGTGGGTTGCTGGGTTAAGAGTAGGAAGGAATGGGAAAACAAGGGGCTGATTTAGTGGCGTCTTTCAAATTCTTGTTGTTCCTTGAAAAAGAAGGTTATTTTAGGGCCTGTAGCACCCGACTCACACTCAGACAGCGATTTGTGCATAAATTCATGAACCCATTCTGGCAAACAATCTATTTGTCATGACTACCGCGGTCAACTGAACTTCTCTCACTCAAAAACAAACGACCTTTCTTACCCCTCCCTTTCAACTCTCTCAAAACGGTGGGAATCATCAAAATACGGCGGGAAAATGTCCGTAAAATAAACAACAAATACAAAACACATATGTATAAAGCATTATATAACAAACCAAGCCTTAGGAAAAGTTGTTTATTCTTTATATCCACCTATATAAATCTAAAATCACTAGGCTGAGATGCTCTAACTGTTTAATTTAATATCTTTCTTTCCGTTTTAATGAACAATACTCTTTTATTATATCATATACAAAGTATCTTTAATAAAACGGTTTATTGATTACAAACATAATCATCAATTTCAAGTCATCTCATTTACATAAAGTACAAGCTATGAAAGCATTAAACATGAATGCTATACATAAATCCACGTTAGCACCAACACTAAAAGTATCGTACATAGTGAGGCCAATTGACCAACAAAATCAACCTTCAGCTGAGTTAGGCGCTACTATTCAACTTATTAAATTAATACGGATTAAAACAAAAAATCTAGATTATTCGTTTTAATTAAACACTTTCACTCGTCACCTTACTTACTGGGTTCTTAACACGTACTAAATAAACGCTAAAATAAAATAGAAACTATCTTTATAGAATCGCGGGCCCCCTTAGCTACGGTTGAGCGGTGAACATTAATTGGAACGACCTTGAGAGATATCTCCCACTTGACAACGAGGTTTATCTGAGATGGGCTGGCCCCTGTCAGTATCTCCATTATTAATCATTGGAGTCTCAAAGAGCTGGTAGTTGCGTAACGATTGAAGCGCATAATGAATTCTCTTAGGACTGGAATACTGTAGAAGGAATCGAATAATTCACTGTATTTAAAGAATGGTGCTTCAATTCATATTAAAGTTTTTTGTACAAAATATGCTATAAAATTAAAATAAATAAAAAATAATTTGTTATGTTCAAAAAGTATTGGGGGGAACCGGTCCCTGTAGCCTCTGCCTTAACCTAAACTAAATTTGATAACTTTCTCTTTGGAGACTAGGTTCTTATCAGTGCTATGAGTGGCACCATATAAGTGGGGATAAAGGAAGGAAACTTAAAAGGGTGATGAAAACTGGTGGGCCGGGTACTTCTGCTACAAAATAAGGGGAGTCTTAATAGGAAAACGGGAAAGAGAAAAATAATGTTATCTCCGTGTAAGAACGAATTATATATAAAAAATTATCGGTAGAGGTGTTGTAAAATTTACAATCTTTTGATAATCTTTTTGTATTTATTTTTCTAACTACCCTCACTCAACGCCCCTGCTCAAAGTTATTGCCTACAAAGTGAATTATAATCAATCAACTTGAGTTATATAGTTTACCAGTAACAGTTTATTTAATTCTCGTTTATCTTTTATTTTGTCTAGTCTTAATTTATAATACGAATCTTGTCAAATATAAAGCCCCATAAACCATACTAAACTTTATTTCAAATATAATTTTAAGTGCTATTGTGGATGATAGCTTAACTAAAGTTATTTTGTTATCGTAGCATACTGTACATATCTGAGCAATCAGCTGGCCGTTTTACAATTTACATTACTGGCATTTCCAATATGTCGGGTATTGTTGATGTCATTAAACATTACCAACGAAGTATAGAAAAACATGGTGGGAACAATGAGAGGGTGAGGTCGAAATATTAAGGCTTGTAGTTATTTCAACGTCTTAATTTTCAGTTTAGATATCATTATCAACATTTTAGATTTTTATTAGCTTCGTAAAATTTTCACCAGATACCCATCCCCATAACTTGAAGCCTGTTTAAAGAATGTTATAAATTATATTTCATCAAAGTATTGCACTCAAATAATGTGTAACATTTGTTTGAATTACTTTACAAAGTTTAATGCTGCATATTTTATTAAATAACGAAGACTGACTAAAATGATGTCTTTGTGTTAAAAGTAGTGCAGCCAAAATGTTAGCAGCTTGTACAAAACAAATAAAATGTTTTACCTTTTAATCAATAGAAAGTAAAGCAAATAGTTAATTTTAATTTGAGTCACGACACCTTAATAAAGAAAGTAAAAGTTATTTTCACTCATTTCACAGGCCATTGTGGGATCCAAATTCAAGATCATGTTAGGCCTTGTGGTAGTTTGAAATTTAACACAGTTTTGGGAAGTTCTTTGGAAATATAAAAAAATAAAGCTATATGCCCACTTAAAACATTTAGGTGGGATGAAACCTACACCTTAATTTGTTTTTATTATGATATTCAATCTTTGAATTTAAAAACTTGGGATATTGTATCAAATATTATAGCTGATACATGAAATTGCACCTATATTGCCATGAATATTAATCACTTTATGTTAAATACGTAAAATATGCCTAAGTTAAATTTATCTCCTCTACTTAATGCCTACTTTTGAATGAAGATTTTATCAGACATGAGTAGCCCTGCCTAGCTATTATATTATCAAATACCCACAAAGAAAGAATGATACCACGAGACCCACTTCCATTGGAGGTTGGAGTCCTGGTAATGTAAACTGAGGGTGATTTTTATTTAACATTTATTTAAAACCCACCATCCCCATCCCCTGTCCTTAAATGTATGTAATATGTGTGACCTAAAAGCGAATTTAAAAGTGTAGGACTGAAAAATTAACACTGCTGCCATATTAACTTTGGAAAAAACATATATTACCAAACTGAACTTTCCAACAAACATGACTAGTGGGTCATTTAAAAAAGTATGTGTTAGTGCAGATATATGCAGTAAAATTAATGAAAACACATTTTCATTTTTCAAATGAGTCTTATTTTGTCACACGGAATGAGTTGGCTAAGTTTAAATGGACACAACGACCTGGGAGGCCATTGTTCAAATCCTTGCCAGATGCAATGGATTTAGAAAAATCTATTTATTGTCTACCTAAGCTATTACTTTCTAGGTGAACACTGATATGTCTTCTTAAAATTCACCCTCATCAGCATCCTTACATTAAATTGTAGATAGCGGAAACACCTAGCTACTACCTATCAACCCCAATCTATCCACTCCATATTTAGGATAGAGTAAACCTAGTATGGATGAAGTCAAAATTTTGAGGAAATGTAGGCTACCAACATTTGTGTAGAGGGAAAACCACCTTGTCACACCTGGCTCAGATTGAAACTGCAACCAACATTACAATTGTTTACTCTAATCTAGATGTTAGATTTGATATCTCTTTAAGTTTCTAATCAAATATTCACCATAGATGCATACACCAGAAACAACTAGATGTAGAACCTAATGCTACATCACTATTAGGTGATAACTTAGTTTGACCAATCTCACATTCATAAAGTGAATAACAACTATGGGATTACATTATTTATGAAGGTGTCTAGATTGTATTAGAATTGACTTTACAAATCTCAATCTTAGAAACATTCCTTTTTCCACCTTGGCCTCTCTACATCAGAATGGTGTTCACATGACTTTGTTCCAGTAGAATATTTACATGTGTGCTCTGATCCAAAAGCGGAACTTTTGTGTTCACCAGCATTCTTGATTCTCTGCTAGGAGGCCAGGCATTGTTTTGGTTTGGTGATGGTATTCTCACCTTAAGATGGTTTCACTAGCCTCACTCCAAATAAATATTTAATGGATTCCCTTTAAATTTACTCTTATTGTTGTCTTTAGATATTTATAAATTAACCCTTTAACACCTGCATTAAACACCTTTATAAAAAAATAACACAAACAAATAAGTGGATAGTGCTGTTTTTGTAGTGACCTAAATCAGAGGTGCAGGGGAACTCTTAAGGGGCTAAACTTTTTTTTTACTAACACTTTGATAAGCCTTGTTTGTTTATTATATTTATTCGGTCCTAATATGGTTTCTAAGTCTCGAACTGAAATAACTGCATGTCACAATGTCTGTCCAAACAACAGTTGTAAAATGGATAAGTTGTTGAGCATTGTTGGTCTTGCTGCATAATAGGATGGTTAAGAAGGTTAAGATAAGCAGAAAAGTATCTGAACAGATGGCATTGATAAATATGTACTTTGTTGGCAGATGAAACACTGCATCACAAAGCTGGACAGACTACCAGTGACAGTCCAGCATCTGCAGGAGACAGGCGTTGGCCGGACAGTTAACGCCTTGAGAAAGTATGACGGTGAGGTTGGGAACTCCGCAAAGGCCATAGTCGCTAAGTGGAAAGCCATGGTGGCGGCAGAAGACACCAGCGATGATGAGCCATCATCCACCACGAACGAAGATAAACCAAGGCACCACAGGCGTCCTGATGACCCTGGTCAAAGGCGGCGTGAAGAATCCAGTGATCACAGGCAGTGTGAGGACTCTGATGAACACAGGGAGAGAGTGGTGCAGGAGAAACATGTCAGCTCAAAACCAAGAAATAACACTCCCAGCAGTATGTCCTCCAACCACCATGTCACCGACCACAAAAGGAAAGCAAACAAGGACCTTCTAGAGAGCGGGAAGAAAAGGCGGATTCATGACTCCAGTGACGAAGATGAGACAGCTGCAGTAAACACAGATGACCACTCACATAACTCTGAGGCCAATGATGACGATTCTGACATGTTGCAGATTGAGGATGAAACCAGCGAAGAAGAATCAGACAACAGTAGCCAAAAATCAGAGTGCCCCGATAGTAGTGATAGTGATAATACGTCAAACCGCCAAGAGAATAACAAGCGAAAGACATCTAGCAGTAGTCACAGTTCTTCCAGTAAGCAAGACAAACATAAGGAAAATCATAATGAAAGGAGTAAATCAAATAATAAGGAAAATAGTGAAATAAAGAAGGTGAGATCACATAATTCTGAACATAGCTCAAGCAGGGATAACTATAACAGATTAAAAGAAAAAGAGAGTATTCGGGAAAAGGAGAATAGGAGTGAAAAGGATGGTAGAAGAGAGAAGGAGAGAAGCAGAGATAAGGAGAGAATTAGGGATAAGGACAGTCGAAGGGAAAAGGGAAGTAGCAGTGAAAAAGACAGCAGAAGGGAAAAAGGACATAGTAGAGAAAATGACAGTAGAAGAGGAAAAGAAAGTAGTAGTGAAAAGGATAGTAGAAGAGAAAAGGGAAGTAGTAGTGAAAAGGACAAAAGAAGGGAAAAGGAAAGTAGTAGAGAAAATGACAAAAGAAGGGAAAAGGAAAGTAGTAGAGAAAATGACAAAAGGAAAAAAAATGATAACTTACAAACTAAAGAGGTTAGTAAGAAAAGTGTTGATAAATATCATGATAAAAAAAGCAGCAAATCATATTCCAGCAGTGATCACTCCAAACCTTTTGACAAACCCAAGAATCGAAGCGAAACTAAGTACCGGGAAGAGAAAATTGCGTCGCCTATAGCTGTGAAAGAAGAGATGGTGTCGCCTGTGACTGTGAAAAATGAAATAGTTTCATCTGACGAGGATGACAGTGTTGACCATGACCAATTTGTTCAGAGAGATAGTAGTCCAGGGGTTGATTCTAAAAAAAACTCTGAAAGCTCAAGAGTCAAGTCGAGTTCAAGTAAGTCCCATAGTTCAATTAAAGAAAAAGAGAGGAGCATATTGACTGTCGTCAAAGAAGAGGATAGTGTTAAGAAGAAAGATAAGAAGAAGAAACCTGCTTCCAAAAAGAAAGGAGAAGAGAGTATAGACAGCTTTTCAGGTGAGTCAGTTGATGGTGTATTGGATTTTCCAACAATATCATCTATGTCTTTTTACATAATTAAATGTGTAGCCTGGATTGATATTTAAATGTGGTGTAGAAAAAACGGGGCTTAGAAAGTACTCCCCAAAACAAATAATTTATTCTAATATCTCTAACCTTAAAAAAAATGTGTTTGACATGGTGAGACCGAAAATGTTATCCTAATGATGTTTATAAGGCCCCTACATACTTTGGAAAGTTCAATTGGAAAAAGAATTAGAAAAAATCCATATTTGAATAGTAACAATAATAAGGATAACCGACCTCTTGATCTAGTGGTCAGTATTCCTGGTAACTAATCTAGATGTCCCTGGCTCGATTCCTGGCGGTACAGTACCATAGTTATTTATTTTTCTGAAGGGGAATTGTTCCTTTGGTTGTCTTGGTTTGATTAATTAAGCTCAAGTTAAGTGTAAGACTTCTATTGGCACTACATAATCATAATCATTGGGTCATTCCATATCAGATCACCCAGCTTAATTTTGTAATGACACCCACCACCTAAAATTTTTCACAAAACCTTTTTGCATGTTTTACTACCAGCAAGTTGCTTTAATCCATATAGCATTTTATCTCCTTAGGCCACATATTCTCTCAAATATAAAATGGTAAAAGTTTTGAAAAAAATGTGTATAACTGTTGTTTCTGAGGTTCTGCATAAGGAATGCAGGATTTAAGGAAAAAAGTCATAGCTTTTTGTATAGTCAGCATATCATTGTCAAATTGTTATCACATGTCAATCAAAGTATGTAGGGTTGATAAAAAAATGTTTTATAAAACTTTCTTACTCCTTAAAGACACTAAAATTAAATTAATTTTGTTTATTAACAAATTTTAGTGTAAAACCATTGCTTTATTAAGTGAGCCTTATGCCCTGAGGCAGATGAGTTATACTGGGGCTTTTTATTTAACTCCAAAGTATGGTCTAGGCTGTAAAATCAAAATAAGGGATTTTAATTCACTAATATATTTATTTTAATTGATATAAACAATATTATAGGCCTAGCTAAATATGGCTAATTTAAAACACATTGTATGTTGACCCTGTGCACCATAATAGATTTCTTCCTTCATAGTAAAATTTAAATAACATTATTCTAGTGCACTAAATACAACTGCTAGGTGATAATTGATAAGATTAAAAAAGTGCTCAGATCTTACTTTTCATCTGATATCTCATGTTTTATTTAAGAGTATGTTGTACTGGGATTGTATAAAATTAGCCTCCATTTCAGGGAAGTAGGCTAGTATATCCATCCAGAACCCTTTGTTATGATAGGGCTGACACAAGAAATTATGTTACACACTGGAACATAGCAGATGTCTTCTTTCCGTGAGGGCCAGTGAAATAAGTAAGGATCCATGAACTTCACTTTTACATCACCTTCCTCTTCATGTTTTGGAAGTACTAATAAAAAAAATATCATAAGAAATGTTCTCTTTGTTTCCATGGAATCTTCAGACACAGAAATGAAATGGTGAAAGTCACTTGTACCAGTGACTGATTTTGTTTTGGAGAATTGGGCTTCTATCTGCTAACATGTTTCTGAAATTGTTTATTTTTTTACAATCCAGAATTTTATATTTTCAATTCATTTTTCTCAGAGATTGAGAACTTTTTTTGGCTAGTCAATTACATCACCAGGACACATTTGAAGGCTTGCTCTGGTAACCAGACACTTCACTGTTCCACCAATGCCTCCACAAGGAAATTTTTCTTGACTGGTCGCAAAAAAAAAAGATCATGGCATTAAAGTAAAGTTTTGGTTGTGGTGGCAAAGGTTGATTAAGTTTTTGCATTCCTTGTACTGTGCAGCACATCTGCCACTGAAATAAAGTACATACATTACTATTGGAAATTTTTCCTTTACATACGTTTTAGTTATTTTTTGTTAAATCATGCTCCAAATCGTCAGATAAGATGCACAAACTTGAAACAGTTAGGTCTTTAGATGGCCCAACACATGTTTAGATTGCCTCTAGTTATAGTGAATCTCTCTCATGTGTCCAGTGAAACCCTTGTTCTTTATCTTGAATAACATAAGAGTAGTTTTCACTGAAGTCTAGGAGAACAATAGCATCATCATGTTCAAGGTTCACTTTCATTTCCTTTCTAAAATAAGTTTTCTTGGGATTTATTTATAAATGAAGAGGACACAAGTATTTCAAGTCTCTTTTATTAATTAAATTATCATAGTTAAATATTCATCAAATGTCACTGTGAATTTCACCAGTTGTGTTTTGTCTGTTGGTATGAAACTTCATCTTCAGGATCCCACTCTTCAAATTTTCCAAGTAGAAAGCTTTTAAAATTTTCACTTGATGGGCATTGAGAGCAGTGTTGAAGAATGCAATCTCTGTTATCTGTAGAATAGACTAAATCACATATTGGCAACCCCCTGGCCCGCGACCTCCTTTGGTCCGGCCCTCATACTATTTACTATCGTATCGTTTCTAAAATTAATTCAAAAGCGCGGGAGTCAAGTACTCACCACGCGCTCCCGGCAGAGTTAGTGATTGGCTGGAGTCTGTTTGACTCCCCTTCACTGCCCTTGTGGGGGAGGGTGGAGTTGGTTTTATCTCTATTTCCCTCCCTTACCTCAGATTTCAGTGCATGTACATGACGAGGCAAATCGATGGTGGAGTGTTCGCTAGTATTCTCGTTTCATTTGACTGTTATGGGTTAAAATAATTACTTTGTGTGACATGCACGGACATTTTTACTGTCAATATCACTTTTGATATTGTGGGAATGTCAGCAAAAAATAGAAAAGAGGATGCAGAGTATCGTCAATTTTGAGACAAAAAGGACAGAGGATTAGGCCTATTTCTTTATCATGGATAAAGGTTGTCCATGTGTTTTCTTTGCATTAAAACTCTGTTCGTACTGAAAGAATACAACCATAAGAGACATTTTATTTCAAGGCATAGTGATCATAAAAAACTGAAGGACAACTGCTCAAAGACAAGATATAGAAGTTAAAGAAGAACTTCGGTAACCAGCAGCAAATGTTCAACAAACAAAGAACGCAACATGATACCTTTGTTAAAGCTAGTTTTGTGGTGAGCGAAAAAATTGTAGATTATTCTAAGCCATTTGGTAAAGGAAACTTTATCAAATAGTGTCTGCTCAAGGTTGCAAATATAATATGTCCTGACAAGAGAAAATACTTAGAACAAATTAGTTTGTTGATGCATAGAAATAATAGCTAATGACATCAAAACTAGTTTGACTGGGAAAATTATTCAATCTGAAGTATTTTCAATTGCTTTGGACGAGAGCACAGACTACTCTGATACAGCACAACTAAGCATTTTCATTCGAAAATTTGACATTGACTTCAACATCACAGAAGAATTATTGGCTCTTGCGTCATTAAAAGGAACAACTACTGATGAAGACATTATTTGGAGCACTCAGTACAGTTTTCAGAAGCCTTGGACTGAACTGGAGTCAACTAACTGGGATTTGCATAGATGCAGCCTCTGCAATGGTTGGTGCACGGAGGGGATTTATTAGAATAGTCAAAGAAAGCTTGCTAAAATTAAATATCCAGGAGGAACATTTAACAATTTTTCATTGCATTATCCACCAACAAAACTTGTGTTCAAAATCAATTAAATTCAAGAATGTTATGGAAGTGTTAGTCTTTGACATTAACTTTATTAAGTCACATGCACTTAATCACCACCAGTTTAAGGAGTATTGGGAAGAAATTATTTTGTATTATGAAGATGTGTCATATTACTGTGAAGTGAGGTGATTAAGTAAGGGTAAAATGTTAAAACGATTCTAGGATTTGAGACAAGACATCACAACTTTCATGGACATGAAATTAAATTCAATTAAATGAAAGATGATCAGTGTGTGTGTGATTTGGCATTCCTTGTAGATGTCACTCGACACCTCATTGAACTCAATCTTAAACTTCAAATCAGATCAAAAAATTGTTACCATTTTCCCACTCTAGCAACTCATGAGAATATTAAATATAATTCATATGGGGATGAACTGAAGTCACTTAAAGAGCAGTTTGACACAAGGTTTGCCAACTTAAAAACAAAGGCTCCACATTTGCTATATTTACTTGTCTGATGAATGCTGATGTGAAATAAATTCCAGAAATCTTACAGATGGAGCTTATTGAGCTTCAGGAGGATTTAACACTGAAATCCCAATTTAATGACATCACTTTGACAGAATCTTACAAATTATATTTATTGGAAAACAAATATTCTAATTTACGCGACTTTGCAAGAAAAATAACTCTTTTTGGCAGTACATATATGTGTGAACAGTTATTTTCAAGGATGAAGCACAAGTCTAAACCACATACAAGGATGACAGATGAAAATATTGAAAATTTTCTCCGATTATGTATAAGTAGCAACAATCCCAATGTTGAAAGTCTTGTGACACAGCTAAATGGACAATTTTCCCCACTAGCATTTCAACAAGCTGTTAAACTGATTAACTTTAAACTTAGGATCAACCCTTTTCTAAAAACTGTCACATCATTAAACATATTCAAGCAACAGATAGCACCTTCACTTAACAATAGATAGCAGATGACTGAGATGGACTAGTAAGTGCCTTCTAGTTGAATCCTGTATACCGAAGGATGTTTAATGCTGAGCCACTCACAGTGAATGGGCTCATGTTGTAGCTGGTCCACCGTCCCCTTCCCCATTGGGTTGTTAAAATCTAATTCATTGACAAATGTTTGTTTAAATTAAATTATACCTAATTCAATGTAAATGTTTCCTTATTAAATTATTAATTTTCAATTTATGCCAGATGTTAACACTGAACAATACAATATTTTTAATTAAGTTGTTATGCTAGTATACATTAATTCTACATCAGGCCCAATCATCCCATAAAGGTAATAATTTATTATGATGCATAGTGTCCACATAATATAGTTAATGGGTTTTTAATTAGCTACACATAGCTAGGATATTGCAAATTATAAATTAAAATAAGTATATAAGTGAATTAAAATCACACAAGTTTTCTTTCACATCCTTTTAGACCATAATTTGAGGTTTAATTTTTTTTAAAAGAGACCTGATAACTCCTCTGCCTCATGCCATGATACCCACTGAATAAAGCAATGGTTTTACACTTAAAAATTTGTTAATAAAGACAACTTTCAATGTCTCATAGTCAAGCAAGGCTTGGACGACCTTTTTGTATAAAATATGCTCACTTTGATTGACATGTGGTAAAATTTGGACAGTGATTTGCTGATTATACACAGAGCTATGACATTTTTTCCTTAACTACTCCACTCCTTATATAGACCCTTGAAAATATTTACACACAATTTTTCAAAACTTTATCATTTTATATCTCGGAAAGTATATGGCTCAGAAAGGAAAATTTTTACACAGGCTAGTTACTTTATGGTAGTAACAAGAGAAAAAAGTTTCATGAAATGTCTAGCTGACAAAGCCTGATGACATACTCTAAAATAATAATAATAATAATACCCATTTTGTTGGCCTCATGGTCTAACACGCTACTCTCGCAGTAGACTAGACTGCCGATTATGGGTAGGTTTGAATCTCTGTTGGGTATATTGGGAGTGATTTTTCAAAATGGGTTTTCACTTCCTCTGCACACAAATATGGGTAAACTTACTTTAAATATAACCTTCCTAACCCCTAAAATTATTAGCGTAATTAGTACATAAGCGGATAACCTGAACGGGTAGTAAGTCGCGGTGCTAATAATAATAATAATAATAATGATTATGATTGGTGAAATAGGCCTATATCCTAGATTATTTTATCCAATCACTAGTCATTCTACTAAATTATTTTAAAGTTATTCTTATGGGCTTGATTACCTTGTTTTAGGAGCAAGTTTTGCTGAGGCACTCGGCATGGTGGATCCGATGGTGAAGAAAAAGTCTACCCATAAAACCTTGTCCCTTGGTTCTTCTGGTTCTGGTAGAGTAGGTGGTGGATCTGGTGGCAAGCTGGTGGGTTCAAGCAAGCATCAGGACTCACCCCAAAGCCCAGATATCAAGCCCTCAGGCTCTATCAGACACAGAGACTCACCTCAAAGCCCAGAAATTGGGCCTACCAGCTTCAGCAAACAATACTTAGACTCCCCCACTAGCCCTGAATATACTGTGAGTTGATTTGTAAACTTCTGTTCAAAGAACAATTCTAAGTTGTTTCAATCCTCTTTCATAGTCAAGCTTGTTGGTAGTCTAATCAACTTTTGTCTGAATAAGATTCCTTGGGGATTTGAAAAGTCGGGAAAATGAAAATTTAACAATAGAATTACCATTTATAAATCAAATGGCTAAAGAAAATAACCATATTAATAATGTATTTAAGAATACAACTTTTTATATATTTTATTGGTATTAAGGCAATTTGACCGGAAAAAATAGATACAACTGTGTAATTTTCTGTGTGAGCTAGAAACCATGATACAATTTATTTCTTTTCATTAATATATGTATTTAAGTAAAACCTCTTTTCGCTTTTTGAGGTAATTGTATTATATTTGAAGGAAGGTACCGAAGAGGTTTCTTCCACCTCTCCTACAGGTACTTTCTTTTCATTAAGGTAGATGCACAAGTCTTGGACGGTGTACCAGTGATTGAAATTACAATGATTCTCAAGGATAGTCAGGATTAATAATTTTTCTAGATGATTGGGTTTGTGGAAAGTTTCCTGGTAATTCTGGATTATCAGCAGATAATCTGAACGGGTAGTAAGGCGCAGTGCTTAAAAAACCCGCTGTGGATTATCACCGATTCAAAATACAACAATACCTCAACTTTCGCTGCGCCGAGTTTCTCCACTTCACTCATTCATTAGGTTTGGATTATGTCCACGTTTATTAATTTGGTTGCTTGCTTTGCTCTTTTATTGTATATTGTCACCACCGCGTACCATCATGTTTCTTTCATAGTTCAGTCTTTGAATAAAAGTCATTCAGTGCACACACTGTTTTTTAAAATTGTCCTCATTGAATCTCTTATAACTGTGATTAAACATTTTTATAATACCAGTTTTCTGACTAAACATTTTTATACTTCTGATTTTTGTGATCAAAATAACCAAACTATTCATACTTCATTATTTTTGTCATAACAGTCTAATTACAGTGGTCATTACATTCTTAGGTGTTGCATGCATTTACAAGTGTTAAATAGTTAGTTACACATTTTTGGTGATCCTAGTGCATTTGTAAGCTAAAGAAAGGTTATGCTTTGATGACTTTGGTTGATTTTCGACTTTTATCAGTGATCTGATCCTTAACCTGTTGAAAGAGCGAGATATTGCTATATTTAGGACTAAGGGGCGGAAATAGGTTGTGAAAATCAAGTATATATGCAGAGGTGATTTTTGTTCATTTTTTATATATAGAGATCATTAAGTCATCATCATAAACTCTTACCAGCCAGTGTCTGGGTAAGTTTATCAAAATGCCTCCATCTTCCTCTACCATTCTTCCTCCTTTAATTTCTTCCATTCTTCTCCTGTCACTTGCACACTTTATGTTATCTGCCCCTCCCATCTCTTTCTTGGCCTCTCTTGCAGTCTTTTTCCTACAAACTTCATCTCCATCATTCTCTTTGGAACCCTCTCTTTTTCCATCCTCATTACATACCCAAACCCTCTCATTCTTGCTTCCTTATTTATGTATGGTAATTTTTATATAGTCTTTTAAATGTTTTGATAAAATGTCATTGTAATAGCATCAAAGACTGGTACTTCTACATTATTTTGTTATAATTCCAAATTTAAACCTAAAGTTCTTACATTATAATACCGGCATTGTTGGCATTTAGGACTGATAGTTTATAGAGAACTACACCAATTTGGGTCTTTCCTAATAAATATCCATTTAAAATTTCTGACCAGGTTTTGAACAATTAACTATGTATGTATTCTAAAGAGCCCAACCATCTCTTATGACTGACCCCCTAACTCTCTCGCCCATGGCTAGCCCATGTTGATCTTGACTATTACTTTCAGATAAGATTTAATGTGAATGTGACTATTACAGCCTCACTCAGGTGGCGAGCTAGCTCTGTTGGCCCCATCTGTCAAGTTGGCCCCTCTGGAAATGGATGTGGATCTAGACTCAATGCTGCCGATGATAAGCCCCAATTATAGACCACTGGGCCACTATCCCGGGCTCGAATCCCCGACTCAAAAGAAGAACAGGATGTTGACGGATGAGGAGGCCCTCAGCAAGGTCATGTACGCCAAGAACCAGAGGTTAGTAGTGCCTAACCCTCGCTCACTTTGTAACTGAGAAAAGTGAAGAGGAAACCTCCCTCCCACCACGAATCAACATAGTGCATTTAACCTAGACCTCTCAAGTCACTAATACACTAAATAGTTGCCAAACTGGGACAGTATTAAAGCTACATTCAAAATTGGTCAAACAAACAAAAAATTACGGTTTCATATCTTTAAAGTTATCAAATCTGAAATTTTTTCAGCACTCCAATCTTAAATATCTTTCTAGATTCAAGGGATTTGAAGACTTAAAGCACCCATCCATAAATAAATTTTAAGCGTGGTGTCTCAATTGCATATATACACTAGGGCTTAGAAAAGCGCATTAGACTAAATTATGATAAAAATTAGAGGGATAGCCAGCACACCTACTTGAGTAATGGTGGAGTAGAAATTGTGGTGATAAAACACTAATTAACATGAGAACATATTTTTTAATTAGCTTTCACTGCTACAAGCAGATTTTTCAATTTCAGGCTAGGTTGGACCGCAAGGTTGACTGTTTATAGTTAATTTTCTTGAAGTGAAAGGTAGTTTTTAAATCTTGTTTTGTGCTTAGTAGTGTTTTATCTCAGAGATTTCGACTTCAGCATAAGTTAGGTACATTCTGATTTTTGTAGAAAGAACAGTAGAAAATTTCTGGAAAAGTTATTAGGTTGCTAGAATGTATCCCGATGCCAAAACATATGATTTGAAGTATGAATGTTAAGCGCAGCTGTCACTTTTAACAAGCAAGGTTTTGAAAACAAGAAAAATATATTAGAACGATATATTAGGTATAGTAAAAGGTTAAAATTAAGTTTAAAGGTAATATTATGATAAATTCAGAGTTGTCAAAAGGAAAAGTTAAAATATTAACCAATGCAAGTGAACAGGGAAACTAGGCAGAAAATTGTTTAATAGGGGTTAGAGACGATAATTATACATGAGAACTTGAAACAGAATCGAAATTATGTAGAATATGAAAATTGATAATGAAAAGTTGTTGAATATATAAGTGTTCCTTAGCTGATTTTTAGTTCCACTCCTTAAGCCTTGAATGCCAGAGGGCCGGTTGACTGACTACATGTTTCGACGTACAAACGCCATCATCAGGTCTGAGGAAAACCAATGTAAAATTAGGAAAAATATAAGACGAAAAATTAAGAATTAATAACATCATACGATAACCAGAAAGAAAATACTTAATTAATTAGAGAAGGAAGATAAAGCTAACCTAACAGACTCATGTTAAGAAAATACAAAAAAGAGAGAAAAATATAGATTATTATTAACGTGTAGATATAACACTAAACTATCAAGCTTACCTTTAAATTAGGGTTAGATGTTGTCCCTGTTACTCCAAAGGTGTAATAGTTTGAATAAGCAATCATTACATAAAATTACGGCTTGTGAAAGAATAATCCAGAAGATACGAGTACAACTTGAAAAAGAAAATAAAATGATTAAAGATATAAAGGTAGTGCTAGGTTAATGGTTCAAAAATGGATAGACATAAAAAGATAAAGAAGAGAGAAGAAAAAGAAAATAGGTTCAAATCTTCACGACCTGGCCCGGTCAGGTCTCAGCTACGGTGGTAGGAGGGCAGCAGAGAAAAACAGGATAGTTAAAGGTTAAGATTGAATAAATGGTTGAAGATATTTGACTGTATTGATTAGGGTTTGGTTTTCAGACTTTGTTCGTTGAGGATAGTATTATAGTAGTATGTTGGTAAACCAGCCTCAAAGCTTGGATGGTGGTGATTCATTCTTGTAGTTATTATGGTGGTGAACCAACCTCGGAGCTAGAATGGTGGTGAACAAGCCCCGAAGCTAATGAGTGAACTAACTTTAAAGCTAGTATTTTGTGAACCATCCTGATAGCTAGAATGGCAAGACTAAACCTTTGTGTATATGTTCCAGAACTAAAGTGTACTCTGGTGTTAAGACCAACAAGAGCTGGCACAAAGTCCCTTCGCTCTATGACCTCTGCATTCGTTTACTCATTGAGAATATAGATGGTAAGCAACTGCACCTTGTAAACTTGCTCTTAGTACAGGGAAGTAATACCCTATATTTAGCTTACCTATGAAACTTTGTAATTACAGTTTAGATCTGAAACTTTATTCTTTGATACCCTCAATTCTTAGCTCACACATCCAAGTTCTGACATTAAAACTGAACAACACATGGGAAGAGGAAATTTTTTCATTTTGTCTATTATTAGTTTTCTTTACTGCTTTATTTCAATTCCGGCTAATTGTAAATTTACCCAACATAACCTTTGTGTCGAAGGGATCTTGTATGTATGAAACATAATAAAAATAATTGTTTTTTAAATGACAATTTACACTTTTTAGTTTATTTTTTGATATACATTACAAGATGTCTTATATATAAACAAATAATATATTTTAATGTGAGGTTGGATGTATGAGAAAATATTGATACTGTAAATGTGGAGGAGTCAAAATTGAGAGTTTAAAATTTAGGAATCAGAATTGGAAAAAACAAGGATTGTGAAATCTCTAATCATAATAGGCGTGTTTTCGCATTTGGCCTGATATCGATGTTTATGACCACAGCATTTTCTATTTTTTAGGATGACATGGTATTGGTAACAAAATGTTTATGACTGAGATGCCAGAGCTCGGTTTGGTAACACTTTTCTTGGCCAGACTAAACATTATGGTTACGTCTAATGAACCGAAAGTTTGTGCGCCAATTTATATTCAGCATCACTTCTTATGGGATTTAAACGAGTATAATTTCATAGTCAATGGGTTTTAATTTTTTGTAAATTAAAATGGACAGCAATTACCAGCTAAATATACATGACAGTAACTAGGTACTTAAAAAACGGTTTGTTATGGATAAAAGAAAGAGACACGATGTAGGCCTATTCAATATCACATACACATTTCATGTTTTCTTAAGGTTATTTTTAGGAAGATATGTTTAGCTTGGCATGTTGTTTAAGTATTAGGACTTGTCAAAATAAGCACCAATATAACTAAGAATATAATTAAATAGCTCAATTTTCATTGATTTGCAGTACATGCATGTAATAGGAATATATAAATTACCTACTAGCTGTTAGCTCTACTCCACTTCAACCACCATTTTTGTTTAAGAAAACCATTTCAAAATCGTTTTTGCGCTCTACCTTGGTCAGAACCACTTGGTCGTAAACCCTCGATACCAAGACGTAACCAAGTCATTCGCGAAAATTTGCCTAATGCTAAAAAGTAAATATTTTCATGATGTAAAAAAAACTTTTAAATATCCTAGTGCAGAAATATAAAAATTATGATACTTTGGGCTTTCATAGAGGTTGGCTGCAATAAGCCAATAATCAGATGTTTCTTCAGTGGTGAGGCCAACATATTGTGCAGTACATTGTTGGCATTCTAGTTGGTAAATTAGGTTACTGGACTCACATGTGTGACTGCCTTTGATTCTATAGATGGAGTTGGTGATGTTGCTAGAGAAAGTGGCTGCTGGATGATGTATTTGGCAGGTTTTGCAAGCTGTTTTGTTACAAGGTTGAGAGCCTTGTTGTGGTTGAATGAAGGTTGTGTCATTTTCAGTTTCGAGTTTTGAGTTGAAGGTGTACCAAAAGATTTCTAATTGATGAAGGCTGTTTATACACAAGGACTGGTGTTTTTTTTTTGAAAATATGGTTGGTACGACTGGATGCTTCCAATATGTGAAACCCGATGCTAATATTTTGTTTATCTTTTGCAGACCTGGGTAGTACTTAGTCACTAGAGGTATAGTAGTATCTGGTTTTTCAGGTTTGAGTGATTGTGGAGTTTCAGCTAGTTGAAGTAAGTCATTCATGAGAGGTTTAGGGTGTCCTCTCTCTGTAAAGATTCCTTTTAGGTTTTCAAGGTGGTTTTGAAGACTTTCTGGATCGGAGGAGATGCGGTGAGCCTGTATGGCAAGATTGTATGGGATATATCCTTTAGTGTTGAATGTATGGCAGCTATCAAAATGCAGATATTGTTTCATATTAGTGGGTTTAAGATAAACTGAAGTTTAGAAGTGGCTATCTGACAGCCTAATGTACACATCAAGAAATATCGCCTTGTCGTGGGATTGGTTTGAGGTGAACTTCAGAGCTGAAAAGAAGTTTAGGTTGTTTAAAAATAGGTTTAGATTGTCTTGGCCCATTGTCCACACCATGACTACATCATCAATAAAGCAAAGCCAGCAAAATGGTTTGTTGATTTGGCGGTCAAGAAATGTTTTTTTCCAATTTGCATGTAAACAAGATTGGCATACAAAGGTACCCTCCTTGTACCCATCGCTGTACTTTTGATTTGAATGACGTTCTTATCCATGAATTGAAAGTTTTTATTTTCTAGTTTAAATTTATTGAGATCCAGAATAAATGATTTTGTAGGTGTGGTATTGATCGGACGCTTGTTGAGAAAATATTCCACTGCAGCAAGGCCATGAACATGAGGATTGTTGGTATACAATGGCACAATATCTATGGCGACAAGTATGGTGCTTTGAGTTAAAGGTTGTGGAAGGCTATTGAATTTTTAAAGAAAATGGTTGGTGTCTTTGATGTGGGATAGTCCGCGAACAAATGGTCGCATTTTTAGGTCGACATAGGCTGAAATTCTTTCTGTAAGTGATCCACTGCTGGACCTTCCTGGTGGTGTTATGGTATCTTTGTGAATTTTTGGAAGCAAGTAGAATTTAAGCGTTATTGGATTTTTTTGTAGAAGAATCTGGAGAAAGGAGTGTGGAAAGGGTGGAGAAAGGTTTGGTCGCTTGGTATCTCTAGTGATGAGTTCTTGAAGCTGGTTTGTAAATTTGGTTGTGGGATCATACTCAATTTTTTGGTATATGGATGAGTCTGAAAGCTGTCAGTGCGCTTCTTCGATGTAATCATCCTTGTTCATTACATCTATCGTGGATCCTTTGTCGGCTGGCAGTATAAGGACTTTCTGATTTTATTGGATAGATTTTATGGCTTGGCGGTGTTCACGAGTTAGGTTGTAGGGAGCATTTTGTAGAAATTTGGATCCAAAACTTGCTGAAGTATAAAGTTACACCATGAATTTTGTGCACTCCAATAATTCATGTTGTGTTAATTAACTTCCCCATGATTTGTAAAGCTCGATTCTTCAGAGAATAATACTTTAAGAAAAAGTTTCAATTTATTCTTACTTGTTAAAGTGTCAAGTGGCAGAATGCCACTCGAATGAGAAAATCTTCTCCGTGAAGCTCTTGATGAAGAGTGTTTGTTTTTTGTTTGTGAGAGCATTTTGCTCGTATTTGTTTACACACTACGGATTCCAGTAGGCAATATAAATTAAATTAAATCAGTTCCAAAAACATCATACACACTTCTTTAATTCATTAAATATCATCAATAAAAGATATTGGGTAAAAAGGTGTTTCATACAAAGGCTGCTTGTTTTTTTTCTGTAAAATACAATTCTGCAATAAAAATACAAAGTCCCATTTGAAAAACAATAGTTGACCCTGAGATGACCTTGAAGACATCCACTAATTTAAAAATAAATTATGTTAATTTTATTAGTGTCTCAAAACCAATCAACTTTGTATGAAACATTTTTTCTTAAGATGGAATGGAAGGGGACGCGAGAAAAAGCCAGTGTGTTTTCAGTTTTTATGGTAATTTTTTTTTTTTTATAAAACAAATAAAATATGCTCCAGTACAACTATGGAATTTAATTTTCTTCACACGAGGACTGCCAAATTTCTTGAAATTTGTCAAGTGTGTCTTGGAATTTAATGACAATTTTTTTCTCTTAATTTAAAAAGTTTGTTAGAAATGCCACTATGCTCATAACAAATATTCAGGAATTGGATATCAACATGTGAAGAAAATTAAACTCTATGTTTGTACTGGGGCAATATTTTATTTAGTTTGGCCATAAAACTGAAAAAACACTGGCCTTTTCTCGCGTCCCCATCCATAACAAATTAAATGTGTGGTTTTTCAAGATATTTCATTGTGCCAAATTAAAAACCACACTGTATATTAATCTCATATCAACCAGTCTTTCTCACTTAAAACTCAAATATCACAGGAGAGAACATCTTATACCTTAATCTATTGTCAAGGTTGTCAAATGTTTCCAGCAATGGACTACACAGGAGGTGTCCCCTTCGACCTTCTGGAACCAGTGCTGAAGCATGCGACTGCCCAGCAACTGTTCACTCTTGAACACTACAACCCTTACCTCATAGAGGACACTAACCAGCTCTGGACCTTCCACGTCAATAAGGAGTTCCGCACCAAGCCACGCCTGGAGTTTGAAACTTCCCGTGACATGTATATCGTGAGTCACCCAAACTACTGTTATGCCCCTTAAACGGGTAATGTTCATGTAACTGTTCATTATAAAACTTGTTTTCAAATAGTGATGGTAACTATTACCGAATAACCAGAAACGAAGCTACTCACTACGAAAAATAAGACACACATTCACATGTTCATTGTTTTCAGACTTGTTTTGGAAATAGTTATTGTTATCAACTAAAAAAAAAGTTTCAATAAATTCTTAATATATGTATAATTGTATATATTAGAGATGGGTCGAATCCACTATTTCTCGAATCCAAATCTACATTTTATTTTCGAATCTCGAATCCAAATCCTAGCAAATTGTTAAAAATCTTAATGATTTACAAATAGACCTAAACTACACAATATAGCCCTAAACTGTAAATAAAGATTTATTTCAATCATGTTTTCGATTTTAATTAACCCCAACCACCCCTTGCAAAATACAGGTTAAAATCCAGCCAAACTAAACAAACTATAGTCATAATTATTGCTTTGAAATCAAATCAATTAAAATTTGAGTGTCTTTTAGTTATTTTTAAAAGTTTTGTTAGAATGAGCTAAGTTTCTAAAAAAACATGCAACATAAACAGACTAGGCTTAGTTATCCTTTGATCAACTTTAATCATCATTTAAGGTTTATAATTTATTTTAATAAGATAGCAAAAAATACAAATACAAATGGATATTTTTAATAAAGACTAAAACAACATACTTAACAATTAAACATACATTGGAAATAGTGAACTCAATAATGCCCGAGTATGTTTTATTATTATTTTCATATCCGTTATCTATCTTTGCGTATAAAACAAGAAATATATTCGATTCTTGCAATATATCGATTTCTGAGAATACATCCTATTTAAAATATGAACATATTTTCAACTCCAATATGTTAATTCCCATTTTAAAAGGTGGGACTATGTTTGAATATTCTTACAAATACTTCAATAAATAAATGATAAACTATTAGTTAAAATCAGTTTAAAAACAAATAATGAATTAGCAAGTCGTTATTTGATTCTTAAACTCTATAGCACTTACTAAGTGATCGATTACCTGAATCAATTTTAAACAAACAATTGATATACAATACATAGGCCGGTAGGCATAAATAAACAGTTTTATCGGTGTCTGACTGTTGACAATATTTATTTTTCATGAAACCCAACGAAATGTCTAACTTAAGCATCATATGCAATAAATTGGTGTTATTTGCATAGTTGTTGATAGTTAAAACACGCTGGTTAGTAAGAATCAACAGTATCTTTATTTTAATCATCACTCTGGTGGGTAAACATAATATACGTCATGGCGGCCGACTTTGTATCATGTGTAATTTGTTATTATTTCTATTAAAAAAAAGTCGTAATTTGTTTTATTTATTTCGAGTTTATTTGTAATTCTAGGTTTGATTTTCAGTTTTTGAAGAGTTTTAATGTGTTCATTAATATATTTACAAGATTGTTCGTTGGTTGAAAGTCTTAGAAGTGAGCATGTGTCGAAACGGTCAAGTCCAAGTTTCCCATAGAGGTGGGAGGGTAGGGTACTAGGCACGTAAGATTTTCCTCACCTAACAATTCTTTTTAATGATTTTATTCATGCTAATCTCTTTTTTTTTCTGACAAAATAAAGATTACAGCCTAAGTTGTGCTTTTCAAGTAGGCCTAACTAAGTAATTTTTGAATTCACAATATTATGCTTTGTTTATGAGGTGAAATATTCGACCATCGAATCCAGTAAAACACCGAATCTCGAATACTTGTCAGGACTCGAAGATTTGAGTAGCCCATCTCTAGTATATATTAAAAGTTTAATTCATAATTTAAAATCATCATCGTCATCAACTGTTTCCAGTGGCCGAGTCAGTTTAGTAAAATGCTTCCATCTTCCTATCACCTGTACACTTTATTTTATCTGCTCCTCCCATCTCTTTCTTGCCTCCCATGTGGTCTTTTTCCTACATGCTTCATTTCCTTTGGCATCCTCTCTTTTTTCATCCTCACTTCACACCCATAACATCTCAGTCTTGCTCCCTTTACTATATCTTTAACTTCCTGTACCCCCACTCTTTCCCAGACAACTTCATTCCTAATCTTGTTTCTCCTTGTGACAACTAATATGCTCCTCATAAACTTCATTCCCATGTCCTCCACTTTCCTAGTCTCTCTTGCATTCAATGTCCATGTTTCTGCTGCATATGTGACAATGGGTACAAAGTACGTACTATACAAGACTTCCTTACACTTCAAGGGCACTTCTCTTCTCCTTAGCAGGTATCTTACACGTCTATAGAACAACTCTCCATGCTGTCCTCGTTTCATTAAATTCTTTCTACTGTCATCTTTCTCCTCAATCACGCTTCCAATATATTTTATATTCTGTGCTTTTCTCAGCTCAACTCCATCCAACTTTATAAGCTTTACTAGGCCTTATCCTTTTTCTTGTCATTACCATCACTTCACACTTTGCCATGCTAAATTTCATTCCACACTCTTTTACTTCCTCCTTCTATTCCTGTAGCTGTTTCTGTACTTTCTATTCCTTCTCCCTCCACAACATCAAATCATCAGCAAACATCATGGCTTTTTTCTTTCTTACCCGAGTTTTCCTGCCACTTTGTTTATGACCATTTCCATTACAATTACAAATAGCAGTGATGAGAAGGCACTTCTTTGCTTCACACAATTTTTTTATTTGGAGCCAATCTGTCTTCCCACACTTTGTTTTAACACAACTCTGGTTATTCTCACACATGCTTTTCACTCTCATTACAACTCCTTTTTCCCCTTGGGACTCCTACATTTCTTTCCAAACTTTATTCCTATCCATGCTATCAAAAGGCTGCTCTACATCCTTAAATACTATTACCAAGTCTTTCCCAAATTCATACCTTCTTTCCACCAGCTGTCATATGGCACACATCAAGTCTATTGTAGACCTCCGCTATCTAAATACGCATTGTTCCTCTCTCCGCCTTTCATTTAATTTCTTGTTCTCTTTTCCAATATCTTCTCATATATTCTTGTACAGTGACACATCAGCGTTATCCCCTTATAGTTTGGACACCTCTTCTTGTCTTTTTACTTGAAATGAGTTACTATAACTCTCTTTTACAGTTTTCTGGTACCTTATTCTCCTTCCAAATCACTCTCAGCACACTGTATAACCATTGTATACATATTTCACATGCAGATCTTGTCATTTTCACAGTCAGCTTATCCACACCCGAAGTTTTTTCTTGTGAATATATACATATATATTGTGTGTGTGTATGTGTAAATTCTGTTCACGATAGGTTTTTATCTGGATGACAGTTCGAACAGTTCGAAAATTATATGTTTAGGTTTTGGGTTGCCAACACTTGTAAAAAATCACAGTTTTGTTATAAATGTAAAGATCTTTAATTACCTGTTATATATTACATTTGAAATAATGTAAACTTGAGTTTTCTCATAATATTTCATTTTTTTAAATAATTTCTTTTTATCCAACTCGAAACAATATTTTAAACATAATTAAAAGTACTTATTTTTCGTTTTGGAACGTTATTGATTATGTTTAATATAGTGCACACATCAATACCTTTTAATACAGACATCGTATTTACTTTCCTCTTTAATGTGTCCTCTACCTCCCTCTGTCCATGTGGGATCTGTTTCCTCCTCTTCTGATATTTCTTCCTGCCTCTCTGTTTCATTCTAATCGCTTTCCTCTTTCGGGTTGAACATCTTCTCAAAATATCTCATTCATAATTCCTTTTCTTCCTCTCCTGTCGTAAACTTTCTTCCTTATTCATCCATAATTCTAACTTCTTGTTTTTCTCATCCTGTTTCCTACTTGGCTATATAACACCTTCTTACTTCCTTCCACGCCCGTTCCAGCATTTCTGTCCATTTTTGCATCCAATCCTTCCTGGCACCCCATACCACTCACTTCACTCTTTTCTTCTTCTCCCGATATTATTCCTCTCTTTACTCATTCCTATTCTTAAAACTCCTTCTGAATGCTTTATTCTTCTCCTCCATTGCTTCCTTTACCCTCTCATTCCACTTCCTCATCAATTTCCCATTCCACTTCTACACTTTGCATCTCATCCTTGATCATTATGCTTCTTATCTTTCTTAAATACAGCTCTCTTTCTGCTTCATTTTTTAGCCTCCGAGCCCTTATTTTTCTTTCTTGTCTTACTATCTTTCCCTTACATTCCCATAACTTCATGTCTGCCACCAACCACCTGTGGTCACTCAGTGTCTAAGGACACACTTGGTACTACCTTTATGTTTACAATCTGCCTTTTCATTTATTTGTTCATTAGAAAGTAGTCTATCACCAACTTTTCTTCATATCACAACTGTTTCTAGTGATCTTATGGCTTTATATTTCCTTCTTATACCATTTCTTTGCCACTTTCATTTTTTTGCACATTACTTCAACAGCCTTCTACCCTCCTTGTTTCTCTCTCTTTCCATACTTTTGTGTTAAGCTTGTGGGACATACACTTGTATCATCTTCTCTTTTTTTTCCCCTTTATCTGTTATTGCCATCTTTATTATCCTGTCATTTGTCCCTACCAGCTTCGCCTGCACCCCTTCTCTCACCACAAAGTTTACTCTATTTCTCCTCCATTGTTTCCCATCCAATGCAAAATGCGGTATTTTATTAATTCCCTCATGCAGCTCCCTCTTCACTTAGTATCGCTCAGGCCCAGGACATTCACTCTTTTCTCATCCATCATGTTCACAATCTCCTCCACTCTTTCAGTCAGTGTGCCAATGTTCAAAGTCCCTATTCATAGCTTATGTATGTCAACAATGTTTCCAATCAGACATATTACTTTATTTTCTCGAGTACTTTGATTTATTTTGACCATCAGCTTTTTAAGCCTTTCGTGACCTACACCTGAGTAATGGGGCTGCTGCTTATGGGTCCTACCCGCCTCGGTGGCGTAGTTGGCTAACACGCTTGTCGTGTTGAGCTCGACTGCTGAGGACGGGGAGATCGAGGTTCGAATCTTGGTCGGGTGAACTGGGGGTGGTTTTTCCTAAATGGTTTTCCACTCTCCCTCCACGCAAATGCGGGTTCACTTCCTCTATTTCAACCTTCCAAATTCCTAGTCCATTAGAGTAATTAGTACTTAAAGCGTATAACCCGAACGGGTGCTAAATATTATTATGGGTCCTCAGTTAGACCTTTTGGTGGTAACATTCTCTGAGGCTACGGGTGCTGACTATGACCTAGCTCATCATCACCAACCCTCACAATCCCAGCCCACCAGGCTGGGAACCAACTGGCCAGACCCTGTTCCAAGCTTGTTTGTTTTTGGCCCTGACCTCTTTCCTATTTTTTGTCTGCACCTGACCTGTTTTCCACTGGGGTTCAACCCAACCTCCACCAGGTTACTCAGTTCTCAGGTACACCACTTGGCGGTGAGATCAGGATTAAGTAAGAGAGGTAAAGTGAAACTCCTTGTATTGTGTGTCACTACCTCGTTAGTATCCCTTTGAAAAAATCCAGAATATTATTTTAATTATTATACCTACAGAATATCAATAGTTAATACCACTACCCCTTAAACCTAATTTTTTATTTTTCCAAAACAAAGATGTTTAATTTCAAATTAGTTTGAAGGATTGCGAGATTGCTGTTCGGTTTGCTAATTTAATATTTTTAGTATCTCACTTTCACATACGTCTGTACTTAAACATCACTGAAAACAATGACCTACACTACTACTAAATTGCTCACAAACTTCCATGATAGCTGTTTGTTTTACAAGCATGTAGTCCCATGTATCTTTCTTTGTGTTTTATTTGTTATGTATGTGTCTTTTTATATGAAAAAGGAATTTTTCCGATAATTTAAAAACAACATGTGAAGAAGTTGGAAGTGTGAAAATTCTAAGAAGAAATGAAGATAAAAGTGTGTTTGTCCCTATCTTTCCCAAACCTGACTATCATTTCAGGTTGGCTTCCTTCACTATCACGGTTCATTATTGTAAAGTGTTTCTCCACTGTTTTATTTAAAAAAAATTATATATATATATATATATATATAAATTTATATATTATATTAAATAGTAAATTAATTAATTAAATCCTAACTCCATTTAAACCATAACAATCCGTTTCAAACAACTATGGCATTATTTTTTTTGTACCTGGTGACTTTCATAGAGAGTGCATAACTTTATTAATCAGATGGATCCAAAAAAATCCTATTGAAACTATGAAAAATGTAATTTGATTTTGAATCTTGGAATTTATTTTTAAGAAAAAACCTCTTTTCACTTTATGAGGTAATTATATTATATTTGGAAGAAGGTATAGGAAAGGTTCCGTTTATATGTTTCAATCCACCTTTCCTATACCTAGATACACCGATATTTCGCGAGTTGTGTTTTTACAAACTTTTACTGAGCACATTAAAATTGCCATAGAAACATAATTAAGCATCATTGTGGAAGTTTTGAGGGAAAATATTGACGCGAAATAAAATGAAATTAAATTTATTCACGAAATTGAAGATTTGGCCATTTAAACGCAAATTATGGTCACTTTTTCAATCTAAACGTGAATAAATAATAAAACATTGCTGACATTAGCAAACTTTCTAAGACTTGAACAAAAAAATAAAAAAGTACCAACTGAACCAATATAATTTTCTTTCAAAAGAAAGTTTATTTCCATCAACCAAAGACTTTCTTTAAAAAGTGTTAAAACTGGCTACTAAAACGGCCATATTGGGCACCCAAGGCAAGTATTTAACGAATTAGAAGCCAAAAACAACGCCATGTCCAAGCTAGAGTGAGATCTCTCTACACTCATATCTTTGGCTTCCTGATGACGTCACTTCCATCAGGTCGTTAGATATTAACGTTGCGTTACTCGTTAGTAAGATCATTTTGTTTTTAACCTCTCTTATATTTATTTAATATTTAAACATGCCTAAAGTTTTAAGTATTTTTGAAAGAGAGCGTGAGTTTGGAAAAGAAGGATTTTAAATATTTGGTAAAGTTAAAAAAATAATGATGTGCAAATTGTGCAACACGTGCGTTGACTGGTTCAGAAAAGACACATGTTTGAAGCATATAAATAGTGCCTTGCATAAATGGAAAACAAGTAATGTTTCTGAATCATCAATACAAACAACCCTTGAAAATTCTCTAATAAAGTATAAAAACTCAAAAGAAGACCGCAAAGAATTCATTATGGATACCACAAAAACATTTATGAAAGCCAATATTCCCATTGAAAAACTAGATTATCCTCCTATGCAGTGTTGGATAGATAAATATGTGAAAGGTAACCATTTTGAAGATTTTTTAAAATTACCTTTATTATAAACTTTTGATTATTTACTAATTTATCAAAAAAATAGATGAGATAGATATGTTTGATTTGGGCTATTTTCAAGATGTTTTTCTTTAAGTACAATTAGTGAAATAGCCTAGTGAATTAGTGTATACACACTTTGTCAACCAACATAGCCTAATATTAGTTTGTTCTATCAAAAATTAGTATGCTTACAATTCGGTTTTAGGTGGAGGAGACCTCCCTAAGGCAGAAACTATAAGAAGTGTTTGGATCCCAGAAGTTAACCAAAGTCAAGAGGATAATATCAAGGACAATGTAAAAAATCAGCAAGTTGCAATTATTTGTGATGAGACAACTGATAGAAAAGGACAGTGTGTTTTTGTTATTTTGTTGAAAACATTACGTGCTGATTCGAAGCAAAGCTTGTTTGTTGGTGCAGTTAAAGTTTTGCAGAACGCTTCAGCAACAGAATGTTTACGGGCACTTATGGACACCATCACCAAGTATGAGATGCCTTATAAAAATTTAGTTTGTGTTGAGACAGATGTTGCGCGTTACATGACAACATGTGTGACTTCTTTGAAAGTTCTCTTAAGTGATGATTTTCTGCATATACAGTGCTAGGACCACAAACTTAATTTGGTTCAAAATTATTGGTCAGCAGAGCTGCCAGAGCTGAATGAATGTGTTGCTAAAGCAAAGGCCGCATTTCTGAACACTCGAAAGAGAAAACATAATTATCTATCATTTCTGAATGAAAAATACAGTAAAGGTGAAAAGTCTGCTAAACTATTTCCAAACCCAGTTTTAACGCGATGGAACTCTTGGTTTTGTTCAGTGGTGTACCTCTGTGAATATTTGGTGGATCTAGTGGAATATTTTTCCACATTGGAGGAGGTGACAGCAGCATTTAAGTACTTCCAGGATATGTCAAATGATAAAGTAACGCTAATGTTGATTGAATGCCAAGCAACATTTTTAATTGAGCACTGTTCTGAATTGGTGGAATTAATTACTATACTCGAAGGTTCTACCTATGCCTTCAGTCATAAGCTGTATGGTAAAGTGACAGGGCCACAAAGTAATTTTAAACTGATTTCTGACATGAACTACGGAGAAAAAACACAGGAAAAATTGAAAATTCTTCCAGCTCTAAAACAAGCAAATGTCAAAAGTCAATTTCAATCTTTAGGACGGCAGTGCCTTATAAAACTGAATTCACTCCATCAGTCAGACCCATCCAAAACTTTTTTTGAAAACAATGGTACTCTTTTTGACATTTGCTCGATTGGGACAAAACAAGTTAATTATGATCTCTTCCAATCAGCTCGGAAAATACCATTTTTAAAGTCCTGCTCTGAAATTAATTTTCAAAGAGGATACTGTGCATTGCAGACACAAGTGAGAGCTTTGCAAAGCAATAGTAAAAAGAGTTGACATTTTGGACATAATGTTTGGACTGAAAGAAGACCATGAAGAGTTTGCCATCAACAGCATAAAAGCAATATTGATTCCAGTGTCTAATGTTGACAGTGAATGTGCATTTTCGGCATATTCCAACATTATGTCAGATAAGCGCACTAAATTGAAAATTTGGAAACAATGTTGTCTTTGTACTTGGTGATTGTCGTGAAGTATGTTGATAAAAGGTATGGACATTTTTGTCTTATAAAATAATTTAGTGTAAGTATTTTCTAAGCTATTTGAGTTAATTTATTACCATTACCTTAAAAAACCTCTTAAGACTTTTTATACAAAAAATCAGTCTTACCCTTTTATTTACCGAAATTCAACTTTTTATTTAACGAAATCAAGTAATTACCGAAAATCATGGTTTTACCCTTTTATTTAGCGATTTTTATACCGAAATCCAACTTTTTATTTATCAAAATCCAGTGGTTTTATTTACCACAAATCAGGGTCTCTAGCTATACCTTCTTCCAAATCTTTGAATTTATAATACCATTCAGTATTTGAAGGACTCATTCCTAGTTCTGAGAGGTATGGCTTTAATATATTAGTATAGTTTATTTTCTTGAAATTAATATTTGTTTTTTCATTCCGTTTCTTTTTTGGTAAAAAATTTGGCACTAAATACCTGATTTATGAAAATATATCTCTATAAGGAAAACCTCTTTTCACTTTATGATGTAATTGTATTATATTTCTTCCAAATATAATACAATTGACTTAAGAAAATATCTATATTTTGCTGGTAACACTAACTTTTAGACGCTCCCACCCACCAATAAACAAACCATTCACCAAAACACTGGTTTATATGTCCCTTGATGTCTTGTGTTGCAGCGTTGTGTGGAGGAACGTGAAGAAAAGCTTAAAGCACTGACATCCAACATCCAGCTGTCCATCGCCAAATCAACGCCAGTACGGCAGACCAAGCTTGCTTATGTCGACAGTGTTGCCAAACCGCCTCGCAATGTGGCTAGGAAACAGGTTAGGCTGCTACCTTATCCTTTGTTTAACTTCAAGACACTCAGAAGAAATATATTCCAATCTGGATACAAGAGAAATACCCACACACTTACTAAATAAATGTAAGCCTCAATGTTCACGATTAAAGCACATCACAGTAATTGTTGGGTCCCCTTGTTCAACATAAGAGAGTAAAAAACTGACCAGGTTGACTGACTAGTCAGAGGTTGATTGTTGCTTAGATTCTGCAATTATCTTTTGGAAAGGAAAGATAAATCTCAGGTTGAGGGATTATTTATTGGTGAGTAAGTTCACACTGATGAAACTGGGAAGCATTTTAACTGTTGGGGAAGGCTCGCTTGTTAAGCATGAGTTAACTAAAATTATGAGCATATAACCCATACAGGTAGTAAGATGTGATATTGAAGAAGAAGAAAAAAAACAAAACAATACTTAGCACCGCATCTTACTACCCTTTCGGGGAAAGGGGGGGTGGAACTAGATCATGTGTTTGGTGAAGAAGTGCTACTGGCTTATAAGGGTTAATAAGGCTGGTACCAAAACTAATGTTAAGTTTCTTAAGCCACTGTTACACCAAATTACTTTGGTTATAATATTTGATGTCAAACATCTGCCTTATAATAACACACATCTAAATAAATGTGAAAGTTAATGTAAACGTCACATTCACATCAGAAACCTTGTCACCGCCTTTTTTTAGAGATTAGTTTTCAAAATAGTCAACACCTTAGCTAAACCTATATTGTTTGAATCTGAATTTATTGTTATACCTCAAAAGTTATTTTTTGTAACTGGTGACTTCCATAGAGAGTGCATAACTTTATACAAATAGGTAGTAAATTACTCAGGCATATAGATACTGTGTTTGAAAATTAAAATAAAGTAAGACAGTAACAAATGTTAGGAAGGTCATTCATTACATTTGTAAAAAAGTAATAAAAATAAATGATTTTTTCCGATTGTTTATCATGTCCAACGGTAGTAGAGTACATTTAAGAACAAATAACACTGTTATACACATTTTCTTTTTCCTGATGTATGATACATGACTTCAATATATTTTTTTTATTGCTGATAACAAATTTAAAAAGAAAATGTTGCGATCACCCACAAATTTAAAAACAAATAATCAGAAAACCGTTTTTAATAAAGTATATCACAAGCGTTTAGAGAGATTCTTATTTAGTTATTCCTGTTAATTTGATTTGATTTTTCTTTTATTTAATTTATAATTTTTCTAAACTAAATTAAATTAAATTAAAACATAAAATATAACACTTCATTATTATATTTTTTACTGAATTTTCATGTCAAAGAACTAAAAATATATATTTATTTTGTAGGCCTAGGGATGATGTATTAAGGTAGTGAGTCAAATAAAAGCTATTTTAGAGAAACTGAGCAAGAAGCCAATGGTCTTAAACATATTCAAACAAGTAACTTATTAACTGATTCAGTGAAGTGTTCATTAGTTATATGAAACTGATTATATAACATGCTACTTACTGTCAAGAGTTGGAAAACCTTTGTCACCGCCTCTTTCCCTCGGCCTTGCAATAAAAATATATCGTAGAATTTCTTAATGCCGTTAACTGTTGTGCCCATATACCAACTTTTAGTGGCCTTACTAAAACAGTTCATTGTGCTTATATTGGTGGTTGAGTGAGAACTGTGCTTCACTATGCCTCGAAAGTGTGAAAATTATATAGATAGTTTTTGTTACGTGTGTGGTGGCTATACTATAAAATCTAATCGCAAGACTATAACATCATTGATTAAGAAAGCATATAAGCTCTACTTTGGGTGCAAAATACGTGACCAGGATAAACCTTGGGCTACTCACATTGTATGTAGCAATTGTGTAGTGTATTTGAGAGGATGATTGAAAGGGTCTCGGAAGTCTATGCCATTTGCTGTCTCATTGGTCTGGCGAGAACAAAAAGATCATTTGACAGACTGTTACTTCTGTTTGACTAAGATATCTGGAATTTCCTTGAATTCTAAACATAGTATACAATATCCATCATTGCCTTCCACCATCAGACCAGTGTTTCAAAGTCAAGACCTTCCAGTTCTTAGACCACCTGAAACATGGATCATTGTTGATGACAACGATGGAGACTAGCTGATCTCTATGGAACAGGACATAAACGATTCAGACTTTCGGCTCTCTACATTAAATGAACCACATCTTATCTCACAGAGTGAGCTCAACGACTTAATAAGCCACTTGCACTTATCTAAGAGTAAAGCTGAATTGTTGGGATCACGATTAAAAGCTTCAGCTGATAATTTGGTTTACTGTACAGATATTGATACAATCATGGCTGTAGTAGGACAAGATCACAATACAAATGAGTGGTGACTTTTAATTGATTCATCAAAGAATAGTTTAAAATCAGTTCTTCTTCACAATGTAAAGTGTTATTGATTTTCTCGGTCTGCGTTGGGCACCGATTAAAATGATACGGATTTATATTGAATTGATTGCCCCGCGATTGGGAGCCAATTGAAACGATACAGAATTATTATACCCCGCGATTGGTTGGCAATTAAAACAATATGGTAGTATGTTGGGTGCCAATTAAAAAATTATTGAATTTATTGTGAGATAATTGGTATTTATATCCCTGTGATCGAGCGCCAATTAAAATGTTCTCATTTTCTGATGAGATAATTGGTAATTATAGCTACGTGATCGAGCGCCAATTAAAATGTTCTCGTTATTTGATGAGATAATTGGTAATTATAGACCCGTGATCGAGCGCCAATTATATTGATACTGGGTATTTGATGATATAATTGGTATTTATAGCCCCGTGATTGAGCGCCAATTATTGTGATATTTCTTACACTTATGAAATAAGTAAGACCTTTAAAATGACACATGATTTATTAAGATGATTTAACCGGGTAACATATTATGGATTTACAATACCTACTTTGAATTCTTTATCAAATGTGTTTCTTTAGGTTAATTTATGTTTTTTGTTGTTTTGCGTTTATGTAGTTAAGTTCCTTATTTCTCTGAAATTAAGGGTGAGAATAACAATTATAATGAAATAAAACTTGATGTTTAACATGCCCAAATGCTTAAACATTCATTTCCCTCATGAATACTGCTGTAATTCGGTTTAGTATCTATCTATGTAGAATCTATGTGAAAATATTGTCGCCCTTATACCAAGGACATTTATGTGCAAAATTGTTGTTTTGAGAAAACCATATTTAAAGTTATAATTTTCAATGACTTTCAATGGGAAAAACTAAGTTTAGATCAACATTCAAGCTATTTAGAAATCTAAAAATAATTCATACTTTTATTATACGATAAAATATCGACTAACAACTTTAAAAAATGCGGTTAGGTACATATAGAAAAAAATGCATGTGCATACCTTTAGCATCAAGGCAACTAAAGTGCTCCGCAACAAATTTCTCTCTTGAAAAGTTCTCCGCTATTCAAAAATTTTGGGAACTGCTGTCATTACATCATTAAACAGTCAGCAAAATGTTAAATGAGCTTGGGCCTGGATGTTTTGTTTGTCGTTTAGTTTTATTGTTAATGAGCCACCTATAAGCAGTATTAGCGCTATAAAACAAATTCCAACTCAAAATTTGAAGGAAAAAACTTGAATTCGGTAGATCCTTAGAGGTTTGAGGGATTTGAAAGTCTGACCCCTAATTCTTACTTCATATCATATTGTTTTCATTTCTTTAAAATGGCATGTCTCTGATGAATTTTTTCTCATATTTTTATTCATAGGAAAAAAAACTTGAACATTTAATTTTTTAATTTTCATAGATATATAAATATTAAGTTTTGATAATTTGCGAGTTAAGTCTGCATGTAAACATCACAAGCCACTTAGCTTATGTCAGAACAGACAAAATTGTTTCTAAGCAAGGGTTGACACAAATGTCTTATTCCAGGCTAAGTATGGGACTGCAAATTCATCACGGCCTGAGTCATCTCCAACTAAAGGCCCCCGGCCCTTAGGGGCTCCAACCTCATCCACAGCTGTGCCAGTGCCTGTCCCCATTCCGAGAGGGGTTGCAGGTATGAGCTCTGGACAAGTTATTTTTGGTAATTGTTGCAATTAATGAGTTTGAGAGCTGAAAAATCACAGGTGACGATACCAAACACAACACACTCCTTATGGTACCAAAAAGTTCTCTGACACAGTGCTTCAATAAATTAATGTATCTATTTTTTTAAATATCAGATGAATTATTTATAAGATTTCCATTTGTTACAGCCCCCAAAATGAAACCAAAAATGGCCCCCTTGATGCAGAAGACCATGAAGCTTGTTAAAAGTTTCAAACGATAGTAGTGGCTATTATCTTGTCTACATGTCTTCTTCTTGAGGAGATGCTGTAAGAAAAGGAAATAACTCACACTACTCTACATGAGGGAAACTTATTCACCTCGACTTGAGCACAGTGAAAACAGAAAGAAAAGAATATACAAATAATAAAATTAGCTGCTTAAAGGTAATTAAAGGTGACGATAACACTGCCAGACCAGAACATAATGGAAGTCGAGGATAAATGAACTCAACTTTCTGACCCCTCATGTAAAACCATAAAGAGCTATAATATTAGCACTAAACGCTCCCTTGCTTAGCATCTGGCCACCCTCCCCAGCAATTTGGTTATTCACACTGCTGGGGGGCAGGGACGAAGGTAGAGCTTAAAAGAAATATATCTGCATTAACCTGGAGGGAGAGTGGGAAACACTGAGGGGAAACCATCTCAGTACATTTCAACTTAGATTTGCGCCCCGACCGTTTGGTCACCAGCAAACCAGATGAGACCCTTTATCTATATGCCCACTTATGTGGATAATACTACAGGCTGTCCCAAATAAAACCAGCTCCAAACACACAATATTTCAAAATCTGTGTTTGAAATGTGCACCACCAGCTACTATGCATAGTTTTAATAAATAAATGTTTATGAGTCGGCAAGCAGGACTACGCATAGAGGCTTATGGAGCACATTTTGAATACAGACTTTGAAATACTGTATGTTTGTAGCAGGTTTTATTTGGGACATCCTGTTTTAAAAAGAGGTGTGCGAAGCCCACATTTCCAATTCAAAGTGAACTTGAATCGAATATGTAATATTTTCGAAGCCAAATAAAAGTTTGAATATTTTGGGTTGATTGTTAATGCTTTGAAAAAAGGTTAAGTTGGGTTTATTTATGTTAAAATGACTTTTTATGCTAAATAAATTGTAATAATTTTATTCTAATTTGATAAATCAATTTAGAATCATATCACAAAGTTCCATTACTCTAGATTATTTCATGTGTATAGGAATTTGTACTGTATACAAGTCCTATATTGAATATTTTAGCTGCCTATATTTTTATTAGCGAAGTTTTGTATTATTGTTGAAGCTGTACTTTTTTTCAGGGCAAAGTCAAAGCTAATAGTTTTTTTCAAAACCAAGTCGAAGTTTTGCACACCCCTACTAACAATATGTATGAATTATATTCTGTGTTAGAAGGAAGAGAGTGCCACCAGCTAATGTTGAATTCCAAGTTATGTTCAAATATTCCCTTATGTATGCCTCTTGTTACCGCTTAGTAGTTTATATATTTAAATTTAAACAATTTATATCTGGTCAGGATCTAAGAATTGCAGGTGATTCCAAGGCTTCCCCCAAATTCAGCCCACCTGAAAAAGTAACTAAACACAACTACTCTTTTATTAATTTCAAATGGTTTATTGTTAATTGTTAATTGTTAATAGTGTAGGACTACCTTATGTGTATATTGATACCCCTTCTATCAGAGCCCAGGAGCTGCCTTTGGTAGATACATTTTTGTGAAGTTAGTCTTTATCATTTCAGAATTACATAGGACACAAAATTGGGGATGGGCCAATCAGCTCTTTTGCCATTAATTTAGTTCATTTTCTTAATAATATTACAAAGGTAATGTACTAATATGCTATATCAAAACACATTAATTTTTGAATAAAAACCAAAAACGTTAGTTAAATTAATAGTAAATTACAATAAGCATCTTATTACAAACTAAACAGAATGACGCTGGATCAAGTATAACTAAAAACTTAACTTGGTTATACTTGATTCAGCGTCATTCTGTTTATTTGGTTTTCGTTTGATTATCAATTTACAGATTATTATTGTTTAACCGTATGATTAATTCAGTGTATGTTTTTGTGTGGTGTTTTTAATAATCAAAACCTTGTGTGATCCATGCCTGTTTTAATTCTTGTTTAACCAGGAACATATCCCAATATCCTTAAAAGACCTCACAGTTCACACAAAGAGGTGTGAACAGCATGCAAATCATTAGGTTATTTATATTGTAACAAGGCGCTTACATGCAACCTAATGATTCAGCCTGCAAATCATTAGGTTGCATGTAAGCGCCTTGTTACAATATAAATAACCTAATTATTTGCAGGCTGTTCACACCTCACTGTGTGAACCTTGAGGTCTTTTAAGGATATTGGGATATGTTGCTGGTTAAACAAGAATTAAAACAGGCATGGATCACTCAAGGTTTTGATTATTAAAAACATACGCTAAATTAACTATACAGCTAAACAATAATAGTCTGTAAATTAATAAACCAACGAAAGCAAAATAAATAGAATGACGCTGAATCAAGTATAACTAAAAACTTAACTTGATTAAGTAATAAGATTAACCGTCTGTAAATTAATAAACAAATGAAAACGCTAAATAGAATTACATTAAATCAAGTAAACAGCTTGTTGATAAACATACTAAATAACTAGTTAAATATCCAAATATCAGTTTCTTATAATGTTCGTTCACGGTACAATTTACATTCACTGTCCAAGACACTGCACCCCACCACTGGTCCCTGCGCTGTACACACTATACAGACACACTTCACATGAACACTAAACTCCCTGACCCACTCCCGGATTCACTGTTTGGGAACCAAGAACTGAGGACTCTGGCTATTGCCGACAGTGTATATACGTATAAGGTAACAGTAAGTGTCTAGAAATCTCCATTTCCAGAATTCACTATTTGTGCACTTTTTCCTCCCCCGTGTCCCTTCTAATCACCCAACCAAGTGAGACTGCAGCTGCATACCTGCCAAACAAGGAGGAAGATAGAGAAAGAGAACAAAGAGTGCATTTAGAGTAGACAAGGAGAAGTGCACCGGTCCCACTGTCAGACACTGATCTTGTTAAAATATACATACAAATCCTGGAGAATATTTGAGATTCAAGGATTCAAAAATAAAAAATATTTTTTTATTGGAGTTTGTTTTAAGAGCTCTAATACTGCTTATTGATGGTTCAGTCAAAACATAATTAAATAACTATCTTAGCAACCAAACAAATAATTTAATAACACTTACAAAGTGTATGAATGTTATGACAATATGATGAATGCATTATAACAAAAAATGTCAAACATATAGTTCTATCTTTTATTCTATTATATTTCGGTATCTTATGATGTTCATAATTTTTTCCAAGATTCAAGATTCAGAACACGTAAGTAAATTGAAGATTATTACTCTTAAAATGATGGATTTGACCCAATACTACTACTACTACTACTACTACTACTACTACTACTAATACTAATAATAATAATAATAATAATAATACTTGCTTCAGTGGCCGCATGGTCTAATCTCTTTTTGGACTATACTCCCGAAGACGGGGAGATTGGAGTTTGATCCCGGTCGGGTGCACTGAGTTTTTCCCCCCTAAACGGTTTTCCGCTCTCTCTCTGTGCATTTGTGGGTGTATTTCCTCTAAATTAAGCCTCCCTACTCCCCAACCAATTGGTACATAGGTGAATAACCTGATCAGGTAGTAAGGTGTGCTAAAAATAACAATGACCATAATAATAACAAAAGTAAAAAAATTATCTTAAAGAGGTTGAGTCGGTATAGAAATTCAAAATTATTAAATGTTTCTAATTTCTGTGAATGGCTAGTACAATAAAATATAAAGTTATTTAAAGGCTCCTTTATTATTTTTTTTCGCAATGAAGCACTGTGTTCAGACTAGTGAATCGAACCACGTCAAAAGTCAAACCTTAACATTCCTGCGAGCTATATTTTGCTTCATAAAGTTATGTACTTAGGTGTATGACACACACAATGGACAGGGAAAAATTAAAATAGTCTGCCATGACATATATTTACTTACACTTTGAAACAAAGAAAAAAAAGGCAGGATAAATGATGGTGGCAAACTCAACTGTACTTAAGGCGAGCAGAATACAGTGGAAATAGCCTGCTCCATAACCTTTAATCTCAAGAAATTAATGGTCAATACAAAAACATTTTTCAAATGTCACCAAGTTACTTTGAGCATCTAATTATTTTGATTGGGCCAAAAGGGCAAAAATAAAAAATAAAGTGAATGTTTAAAAGAATCCACAAATATGGAAGAAAGACCAACAATAGCATTACATTTCTTAGGTACTGATGACTCTTATAACAATCTGCAATACCTATTTAAGGTTTATAAACAAAGTATATATAATTAATAAAGTATATGTGGTAGGAATGGGGATGGAAGCATTTTAGAGGTAATCTACCTGCATTTGCATAGAAGGAGAGTGGGAAACTGTTCAGGAAAAACCACCCTCAATAGACCCGACTGGGATTCAAACCGCAATTTTCCCACCTTGAACACACCAATCTAACACGAGATTGACTCATTAGACCACTACACCACTGAAGCGGGTTGGGACTTATTTACCCACAAAATCTACCTGAGGTGACATTCTTTATTCACCCCTCTCTCTACTTTTTCAAACAGGCAGAAAACCCATCTACAGACTCTGTATCCGTAAGGTGCTTAATACTCTGTAAGAGATCAACTCCACACTAACAGATTAATTTGTATACAGAGTCCTTATCCTTAATCCCTTAGTTCTTAGCAATCCGTAGGAATTGACTCAACTTTAACTTTCTAAGGACTAGTCGATAAGGACTGCTAAGAGCTACCAATCACAGCAAAGCGAGGGCATCGAAATGAAAGCACCAATGGCATTTTCGTCATAATTAAATAAATTATTTGGAATTGTACTTAATCTACCTTTTAAATATAGGCTATTCTGGACATTTTCTCAAAATATGTTTTGTAGTTACTTTTGTTAATTGTTCAAATGGGTTATCGTCTGCTTCACAGATGGTGTATTTTTACACCTAGCTTTAGAAAATTTCCTTTCGGAGAGTTTAATTGGATGTTGTTTCCAATTTTTTCATTTGTTGGCATAAGTCACATGATTACGGATGTGAACTGTGTAGATGCGATTTCCATTTCTAAAGACTTAAGGACTATAAGGATACAAAGATTTTGAATTCTGTATATGGAGCTAGAGGCAGTTTCAAAATTATTTTCAGTGTGCAACAAACTTTCTACAAAAAAGTATCACTACCATTTTCCAGTTTACAACACACAAGTAATCATGTAATTGTAAATATTGTTTTAATATACTCTTTACATTTTGAAGATTAAATTAATTTTTATTTATTTCCCTCGACTTGTTAAAAACTTAATTAACAGTTAATATTTGATATGTCATTTACAAAAAATTTAATTTCAAACAAAATTTCAAGGTGTTTTAAAATTTTCAACCCACATCTGCTCAGCTAATATTTCAAGTGCGAGTGATGAGGGCTGATTATAAATAAACAATAATTTAAAGTTGCAAGTGGTTTGGCTCAAGGCTTGGCTCGCATCGCCAACCAATGAGTTTTGAGCCGAGCTTTGTAACATTCTTTGATGTTTCATTGAACATTCACTGGGTTGCTACGAACATTTCGACCCATCCATTTGTCCAACATTAACGACATTCAAGGTGAGGTTTGGCTTGCTAGTCTGGACACAGCTTAACACTTCTTATTATTTGAATTATTGCTTAATGACTTGTATAATAAAACAGTATAAAAACACTGTACAATAATTTTAATTAATTGATAGTGAAGGAAGCCAACCTAAAAGGATAGTTAGGTTAGGCCTACATAGAAAAACACACCTCTCTTATTTTCTTTTTAAACTATCGCACTATTAAACTTCACACATTGTTTTAAATTTTCGGCGATATTTATTTATCATTTGAAGAGAGACATTGAAAACACACACAGAAAGATATGCTATGATTTGAAATTTAACATACTATCACTTACTTTACATTAATGCACAATGTTTCTACACTCTCTTATTATGTATTTCCAAGTCACTAGGCAATAAAATGAATTAGTGCCTAATGGTTTGGAAATGTATAATAAGACAGTGTAGAAACACTGTACAATGATGTAAAGTAATTGATAGTGAAGGAAACCAACCTTAAAGGATAGTTATACTAGACCTGTATATAATTATAAATACAAAACTAATTTAAAATTAACCATATGAATGATGACTTTTATTTGGAATAGATAACTAGGCTAACCATGGCTTAAATGTATTACAAGGGATACCCTCCACACTTACCTTAATGATACTGGATTAGAAATCGTCACTCAGTTAATCCTTATGGATATACCTATTAATTTAAACCATATGTATTAACTGATAACTGAATTTGATTAAGTGTTAATAAGTCTCCAATCAAAATTATAGTCATCAGTCCTTGCTAGCTAATCAACATGCTTATCTTCTGAATTTGGCTTTGCTCATATGTTGGACACTAGTGACTCATCACTGTTTTAAACAGAGTAAGGTCTAAGGGTAAGGTGTCAGACTTTTATGCTGGCGGCCGGGGTTCAATCCTCGGTCCCGGCATAGATTTATTTGCTTACCAAACCCTTCCTTCACCTCTGACAAGACTTCTTGTGAATGTGGGGAGTGCCAGGTCTCCACCGTGGTTCGGATTCCACGTTAAATTGTAGGACCTCCATTTCATCTCACAATCACCCTACCATTACACATTAGCGTAAGTGTGTATAACCCGAACGGGTAGTAAGACGCTGTGCTAATAATAATAATAAACAGAGTAGTTAACGAGAATAGAAAGGCCAGCAAGTTAGACAATTTGTTTAAGTGCAAGAGAAGCAGTATTCCAGCGGTTGGGTGTTTTAGGGTGGGGCTAACTTTACAAGCTCAATTATTATTATTATTTTTATTAGCACCGCGTCTTACTACTCGTTCGGGTTACATGCACTTTGCGTATAACCCGAACGGGTAGTAAGACGCGGTGCTAATAATAATAATAATAATACATGCACTTACACTAATGTGTAATGGTAGGGTGATTGTGAGATGAAATGGAGGACCTACAGTTTAACATGGAATCCTAACCACAGTGGAGGCCTGGCATTCCTCACATTCACAAGTTGTGAACACAAGCTCAATCACTTGTGAAGCTACAACCTCAGGCACGGACTGGTATCTGATTTGGAACAACTAACATATTATCACCAAACCGAAAAAACAAGAAGTTACTTGCTTTGGTGGCCGCATGGTCTAAGGCGCTACTGTTGCAGTAGACTAGACTGCCGGTGACGAGGGGATCGAGGTTAAAATCTGTTGGGTATACTGAGTAAACTAAATAAAAGGTTTTTCACTCTCCCGCCACAAAGATTTGGGTATGCTTCCTCTAAATGTAACCTTTTTAGTCCCTAAAATCACTAACATAATTAGTACATAAGCATTTAACCCAAATGGGTAGTAAAACGTAGTGCTAAGAAAAAAAGTTGCAGCAATTATGAGGGAAAGGAAAGTTAACATACTGGGACTATGTGAAACAAAATGTAAAGAAATAGAACATGGATACAGATTATGGTGGTCTGGGTAACCTGACAGGGGATGTAATGGAATATCAATTGTGTTAGACAAAAGGCTGGTATGAAAGTTCATCAATGCCAGATATATAATTAGAAGGATAGTAAAATTTTAGATAGTTGTGGATTGGGAGATGTATGCCCCCAGACTGGTCGCACAGATACAGAGAAATAGAAATTCATGCAGGATATGGAGACATAAATTAAGGCTGAAAGAACTACCCTAGTTGGGGACTTAAATGCTCAAATTGTAAGAGAAAGGAAAAGGTATTAAGAGCTCATGGGCAGCCATGGAGTAGAACCAAGGTAGAAGACCCGTTGGACCTGTGTTTTAGCTACTCCCTGGTTATAGGTAACCCTTGGCATAGGAAAAGGGGTATCCACAAGTTAACCTGCTATATCTGGAATCGTCAGTATATAATTCTTATAGACTACATATTGGTCTCCAGAAATTAACAAACATGAAGTGTAAATTTAGGAGATAACAGATTGGTTGTGGCAGATCTCAAGAAACTCCAGGTATAGCATTGCCCAAAAGAATTTCTAAATTCAAGGGTTGGAAGTTGGCAGATAGAGAAGTGAGAGAAGTATTTCAGGACACAGTAAAGATTGATTTGCCTAAGGATGAATTAAGGATGGTGGAAGGAAAATGTAGAAGATTCAGAACAATAGTATAAGCAGTAGAAAGGACATGTGAAAGTATATCAAACAAGATGTGTTCCATCATTCTTTACCATTTGCCTTTTTCTCCCCTTTTGTGTTTTTATGGTTTTCTCTTTTAGGAAGTTGCATTGCGCATTTCACACTCCTCCCTGATGAGTTCCGATAGAATGAAACCTGGGTCAGGGGATTGGGCGGTGATGATCTATTTTCTTTAAGAGCCAACCATTACCCCTTTGTCCATTGGCAGCAGTGTAAAGTGTGAACTGTGTTCTTATTTTCATTGTAAAGGCCATATTGTGTTTGTCCCCCTTTTATATGTTTCTATCCACCTTTCCTATACCTTCTTCCAAATATAAAACAAAAGAAAGGATAAGTAAACACCTTGGGGGAATGAGTGTATAGCATAATACACAAAAAGAAAAAAGCATGAAGAGAGTGGTTGTAAGGCAACAGAAGAGAAAGAGGATAAATTGAAACCTCTGAGTAAAGCAGCAGGAAACGTAATTAAATTTGCCAAGGATAAATCTTGGGAAGAGTGCTTGGAGAAACACCCGCCTCGGTGGCGTAGTTGGCTAACGCGCTTGTCGTGTTGAGCTCGACTGCTGAGGACGGGGAGATCGAGGTTCGAATATCGGTCGGGTGAACTGGGGGTGGTTTTTCCTAAATGGTTTTCCACTATCCCTGCACGCAAATGCGGGTTCACTTCCTCTAATTCAACCTTCCCGATTCCTTATCCATTAGAGTAATTAGTACTTAAAGCGTATAACCTGAACGGGTAGTAAGACGCGGTGCTAAATATTATTATTATCTTGGAGAAACAAAAAGAAAACTTCAAAGGAAACAAAAAAAAAAATTATGGGTTGATTGAAAACAAAACAAAACATGGATAGATGCTAACTAAATTAATAGATACATCTGGAGAAGTTCAGTGAAGTACATGGAAATAATAGTTTAAGGATTTATTAAAAGGAACAGAAATAAAAAGCAGAGAATAGATGAGAGAAACAGTAGCTAAAGAAGGTGATGCAGAAGAATTTGATATGTGAGACTTAGAGATGGCAGTGAGAGAGATCCCTAATGGGAAATTACCAGGAATAATAAAAGCAGCAAGAGCAATGGGAATGCATTGGTGCACCAAGGGATGCGAGTGATGTGGGAGGAAAGGAAAATATCAGATGATTGAAGAAAAGGGGTTATTGTGACCATAAATAAAAAAGGAAGCCAGTCAAAATGTGAAAATTAAAGGGGCATTTACATTAAAGTGCCACTACCTGAATTTATATGAAAAATAAAAGAATAATAGAGGAAACAGCAATTGAAGAACTTGTGACTTTGACAAGGTAAATCTATGGTGGACCCAATATTTGTGTTGAGACAGTTCATTGGGAAAAGATGGGAATATGGTAAAGATACCATGATAGCCTTCATTGACAACCAAAAAAAGAGGTGTACGACAAGTTAATAAGACAAAGTGTATGGTTGGGTTTAAGAAAAAGAGGATTGGGGGAGGGATCATGGAACAACTAAAGAATATCTATGATAAGTGTGAAAATTACGTAAGAATAGAAGATAAACACTCGGACTGGTTTCAAAGAAAGCAGAGTGCAACAGGGAAGAATTTTATCACCATTTCTATTCAACATTGTAATGGATGAAATAATTGCTGAAGTTAAGGGTCACAAAAGTCCAGGGGAATTGAAGTGCGATGGCATATGCAGATGACATGACATGAGAAACTTAAGAGGGCTTGAAGAGGGAACTAGTCAAATGGTCAAGAGTGATGGAACAATATGGATTGGACATGGAACTGGAAAGATCAAAACAATGAAGGTGGCTGGAAACTCAAACTCCATGAAGGAAGTGACAATTAATAGAAAGGAGCTTGAAAGGGTGGAATATTTATGATATCTAGGAATTAAGATTACCACAAACAGTATGATTCAAGAGGAAATAGGACAAAGTATATGGGGGAGTGGACAATTCTTTCATATGGTTAAGGATATAACTTGGCGATGGAACAGAGGAAAAGAGGCCAAAACTTTGTTATATAAGACGTACTACCAACCAAAATTTACATATGGCTCTAAAACCTGAACATAGATGAAGGTATATCTAAATAGACTATAGGCTGCAGAGATGAGATTTCCTAGAGGTACCTATTGAAAATATTAAAAGCAAAGGTAGGATAAGGAATGAAACAATTAGGGATAGCTTAAAGGCTCTACCATTTAGAAGAGACACTAAAGAGGAAAAGGTACAATGCTTAGAGGATGTTATGAGAATGGAGGACAGAGTGCTTAAGAATGCTTTACGAAGTAAGAAGGATAGAAGACCTATTGAAAGACCACGTATGAGCTGGATGGACCAAGAGCAGGACAAGGAGGCTAAAGGGTTGGATTGTAGGCGCATAGTAGAGGAGGAAACTTGGGGAGATCAATGAAAGTGGAAGATGATGATCATGAGTTCTCACTCTGCAGAGCATACATAATATCCTCTCCGAAAATTAATTTCGGAGTAGCATTTCAAAAATGGTACTTTCCAAGCTGATTTGAAGAATCAATTAGCCAAAGCTATTATTTGTGCTTTTAGTGAGGATTACTCCATCTAGATATCATATTCTGTAAATTTAAAAATGACACCTGGACACAGGAATCGAACCTGGGACCTTTAGCTTAGTACGCAAATTCTCTCACCACTAAGCTATCCAGGAATCGTCCCATGCCCAGGGTCACTCATATATTAAGACAAATTCTATTATGGACATGCAGAAATGATCAGCTACAAATGTGTGATTTTTATTGTGATCACGAGCTATAAGATAACGCAGCCATCTTTGACTCGATAGTTGACGACATGGGACAATTACAAATTTGGTTTTCATGGCAATTTTAATGTGTTAAGTAAAAGTTCATAAAAACACATCTTATAAATTTTGGTGTGTCTGATTATTAATAATTTATGCTCACATTTATTAATTCTTGATTTGGAACGAGGCAGCTTACAACACTTACAACTGTATAACTGGCAACCTAGTAGAACTATCTAAATCCTAGATATTTATTTTAATGTCCTACAGTTAGCAGAAATATGTGTTAAATCATATTTTCAGCCTCGTTAACATTAAACATGCATCCTGCACAGTACTGTTTTAGATTTTTACCCATAACTTTCCCCAAGGCTTTTCTCCTGCTCTCACTTCCTCTCATTGAGATGGCTCAGTTGATATTTTTCTTCATCTGCAGGGGCTGCCTCAACCTACTCTACTAGAGTTGTATATTCCATGTGTACTCTAATTCATGATAAAGTTCATAAGCCTAGGCCTGACACACAATTAGTACCCCATTCTAACTTAACTTAGTTGCACAAGTGGAGAGAGCAATAGACGAGTTGGCTCTCACATGGGGGAGTGGAATAAGGGGATCTGCTATTATTATTTTTAATTCCCCCACCCCCGCCTCCCCTCCTCGGTTACTAGAACTGAGCGAGCGAGTCTGGGGATGCATTAGGTGTTTGTAAGCATGCGTCACCACTGCCTTTCACACACCCATATTTTTATATATATTTTATAACAAGCAGCAACTACTCTTGTATTTTCCCTCAACCTCCTTCCAGCTCTTCCTTGCTGCCAAGAAATACTACATTGGCTCTCTATCATTGTGAGCATAGCAATAATGTATCCAGTATTTGACCCTGCTTCTTACACTAAAGCATAAATTCAAAAGTTTGGTGTAAACAATTGAGTTATAAGCCAAAGTGCTGTCTTAATAATACTGAAACCACTGAAATATGTGGCAAGTGTTTTTCTCCTCACTTTGAGTACTCAGAAATTAACTTTTATTTGTAAATAAGTCACACATGATAATTGTAATGAATTAATGTTATAAAAGATTATGTGTTCGTAATTTGATACATAGGCTTCTTTTGATTTTTTTGGGCACTAAGTCTTACTACCTTTTGGGTAATATATATATTTACATTAATGCAGTAGTGATTAGAGAAGTTGAATTTAGAGAAAATAGACCGGTGGTTCCCAACCTAAAGGGTGTGAAGCCCTTCTGGGGGGTGACAATTAGGAAATAACATTAACATTCATTATATATATTTGAAGATAATATTTATTTGACTAACTTTTCCAACATAATTAAGAATAATATTTATTACAGCATTGGCAACACTGCCTACCAGTTTAAGCTCAAAAGCCTCATATTCACCCACCAATTCTGCACTCTACCCTTCCCCTAAGCCAGAGGTTCCCAAATTTTTTAGATCAAAGGAGCCCTTGTAACATAATAAATACATTCTGGAGCCCTCATAAAATATTTTAAACTAATATTTTGAACATTTATTAACGACAGTTAACTTTTACAAGTCTAAAACTATAAGACAAACAGAAAATATCTTATGTTCTGGCCGCAAATGTCCTTTATTCAGATTTGGAAAAAAATTTAGCAATCCTAATTACTAATGCTATTTTATAGTGTGAAAAACAAATAAAGAATAGTATAAAGTTGCCTCACGGAGTCTGAGATAGCTAGTGGAACCCAAGAACTCCGTGGAACACGGTTTGAAAAATGCTGCCCCAACTACCATTGTGACCATGTGCAAAACCACTGAATCTTCAACTCTGACTCTCATAAAAACTAAACAGTGTTGTATTGAAGTGGAAAGTGATTTGTGGTGTGCTCTGTTGAATATAAAGCCTAATATTTAAGAACCGATGAAAATAAAACATAGCCAACCATTACGATAATCTCCCGTCATTTTTTTATGCCACTAACCTGCCAGTGTTACATCAATTTTATGTATATAAATATCCCAAAAAAGGGGGAGCGCGGGTGGAGAAAGGCTATGGGAATTTTATTTTCTACCAAGGTGGTGTCGTCTGGAAAAGGTTAGGAACCAATGAAATATACTTAAATTTGTGTTGAGGGAGAGTGAAAAACCATTTAGTAAAATTCTTTCTCAGTATACTGTACTTGATCAAAATTCAAACCTGATTTACTTTTTACCAGCAAGTCAGTATATTACAAGAGTGATGCTCTAGACTGTGCATCTGCCAATGTGGGTACAAAAAAGTTGAAACATAAGGTTTTATCACACACACAGTTATATTAGTTGAGTACTGCAAGACTTGTGTTTCAAATCAGAGTTAAATTGTGTAAGTTTTTAAATATTAAGAATTTCAAACATAATTTTTAACCACTTAATAATGAAGTAGAATCTATTAACCAATTTACATTTTGCCATCAACTTGTTCTTCAATGTTACTAGATGCACAGAAAAAAGATGTTTCAAATTAAATTTGAATTTTTTTAAATAGTATATTTTTAACATTTCAATACTTATTAAATATCACTTTATAGTATCTTAAAAGTTATTTATTTAGCTAAACCAGATCTTCAATAACGGAAAACAACATTATATTGAGTTGAAAACCTCTTTGCCTTAACATTATCCACAAGTGCCAGTAGTGTATTCCAAGCCACATTTATGAATGCAAGTTTTGAAATTAGAAAGGCTAATAGCAACTGAACCAAAACTTTTTTAATGCCCTCTTATGCACTCAGAAATTTGTTAGTGAAAGTGCCTATAGCCATTTTTTATCCGTGAAATATAACACAAAATTTGTGTTGATTTTTAATCCACTTTAGTTAATATACTAGAAATACCAACCTGAAAGTCGATATTTATTAATTTAGAATTATCTATTAACATACAGTTGGAATTTGCAAAACTTTTTTAAAACTAGCACCTACAAAATTATTTTCTCTTACGGCCAATGCAATTTTTCCACATTTATAGGTATTATTTATCTGCCTCGTGATACTTCTATTAAAGTATTCATTAGTAAAAAAAATTGAATTCTAATAGTATTTTGTTCTGAAAATTAGTTGAAAATGTATAAATCTAACAAACCTAGACATGTGTGTCCTGCATGGAGTGGTTTTTTTCTCTTGTGAATTTTTTTGATTTTAGGAGATATTTTTGTTTTTATGGTGAATAAATGTATTCACTGATAATAAGCTTTTTGCTTGATAAATTTTGATTTTCAATATATTATTAACCATTGTGGTTTCAAAATCAATACACATTTTGCGTTACGACACAAGATTATATTTTGTGGATCTTTTTTTTTCCATATATAGTAATTATTAATTTAGGATTATCTAGTAACCTACATTTGAAATGTGCAAAGAGTTTTTTTTAATATCACTTACAAAACTATTTGCTATTATTATTATTATTATTATTATTATTATTATTATTATCATCATCATCATCATCATCATCATCATCATCATCTTACTACCCGTTTGGATTTGCTCTTATTGCTAATGCAATTATTTTTATTTTATTTTTTTCCATAGGTCTAGTTATTATTTATCTGCCTCATGATATTTCCAATAAAGTAATATATTTTTAAAACTATTTTTAATTATTAGAGGGGTTTTATATCATTGGTTATAAGTTGCTTTTATTTGAATAAATGCAATATACTATTAGCTAACTTAATGATAATTAGGGTCAATTTCAATAATTTCTTTAGAATATAATTTTAATTTCACTCAAAACATGGCTACTTTTTTTCAAGCTCATATTTGCAAAGCAAAATTTTTTTTCCACTTGTCTGCTTTCCTGACAGTGATCTCTCCAGTAATATATGATCACTTTAACCCTTCCTCTCCCAATTTGACCGGATGGTATTCCAACTAAAAACACTTAACAAAGCACAACTTTTACTATTCTTTTTATTAGAGATGAGTCCTACAACTTCTAAAATCCTTAAGGCTACTCATAATTTAAGCAAAATTATTAATTTTTCAAGTTTTTAATTTTGTTTTTCTTATGTTGATGCATATTAGTGGATAAGCCCAACATAATAATGGGACAAATTTAACTACTTGATTGCAGACCATTCATTTACCACTTGATTGAATGTAAATTCGCATTATAACAACATCAGAAATGGAAAATAAAAAAATCATATCAATTTGGGAATGCTAACCTCTTTTGGTTATCTTGTTTCTTAAGATTGGTATTCAAGTTTCAATATTGTTAATTTGAATTAAGATTTGGGTTGGATTATTTGGATTCAAAAAAAGTGGATCTGATCCATTTAGATTTGCGTTAATTCCCTGTGTGTATAGACTATGATAGATGTGATATACCTGATTTCTTAGAATGTAAGTAATTATTGTAAATATAAATATTTTTAGTATCTAATTATTGTGGTCTCATTTATATTATGTCACTCACCTTTTTAGCAAACATTATAAAAAGAAGGCTAGTGTAATGAATTGTTTTATTTGTTTGATTGTTAGTGTGTCTTATGGCCTCTAAGCATGTTCAATAACATTTTGATCACTCAAGAATCATTCACTTTTGAACATATGTTTAAAGCTTAAAGGACCAATACTTTCCTACTTCAGAATTAACATTGTGTTGTAGAAAAATTATCATTTTAATCTGTTGAGCCATTCAAACTTGTCATGATTTTAAAAAAGAAAATGAGCCAAATATATATTAAAATATGCTCACACATATTTTATGGATATTTTTGAAAAGGTTCAGTTTTATTTTGGGCTTTAATCAAAAATTTGTCAACGGTTGTTTTAATCAATTTTTATTTTAAACCCTCATAGCTTATAGTATTGTATACTGTCGCGTTTTTGGTAACTGACTTTTGATTTATGAAATTTTGATTTAACCCAATAAATTCCTTATCCATTACTACTACCAAGTTAGATTGGCACTTATCACTTTAATGGGGTTTTCATTTCTCTCTCCAAGTGTCTACTGGTGAATTTTCATTGCTATCTTACACATTCATAACCCCTGGATCATGCTTGCTTGCACTATTTATTATCAACTTATCAAAAAATTATGTAGATAGCATATTTAAAAATGATAGTACTGATAAAAATTAATAACATGCCACCTTAAGCAATCATTGACTTAGAATTGCTAATCCAAGGGGATAGGACGAGTATGGTAAATATAAAAAAAATTGCATAAGAAGAAGGAATAGTAAGCCACAATGTAGAGTACACTTCCAACACATCCAAACTACTTTAATTATTTGAAAGCTTTGCAGTTTACAGTTTAATTATTATTATTACCACAGTGTCCCACTACCTGCACGGGTTATATGCACTTACGCTAATATGTAATGGTAGGGTGATTATGAGATGAAATAGAGGACCTACAGTTTAATGTGGAATCCTAACCACGTTGGAAGCCTGGCATTCCTCACATTCATGAGTTGTGATTAATACACATCTTGTCAGAGGTGAAGGAAGGATTTGGCAATCAGATAAATCCATGCCGGGACCGAGGATTGAACCCCGGACCCCCAGCACAGAAGACTGACACCTTGCCCCTAGACCAGCAGGTCACCTACAGTTTAGTTAAAGGATGATTATTTAAAAAGCAAAACTAATAAATATAACAATGATTTTTAACAATAATAATAATATTTAGCACTGCGTCTTACTACCCGTTCGGGTTATAAGCTTTAAGTACTAATTACTCTAATGGATTAAGAATTGGGAAGGTTAAATTAGAGGAAGTGAACCCGCATTTGCGTGGAGGGAGAGTGGAAAACCATTTAGGAAAAACCACCCCCAGTTCACCCGACCGAGATTCGAACCTCGATCTCCCCGTCCTCAGCAGTCGAGCTCAACACGACAAGCGCATTAGCCAACTACGCCACCGAGGCGGGTGATTTTTAACAGATTTTTTAATTGTTTGAAGGTGTTTTTAAAGTAAATAACTCCTTAAATGTAATATTTTTTGGTATTTATCTTTATAATAATTACTGGCTCTCACTTTTTAAATGCTATTATTTTAATCATATATTATTTAGTATACATAGCCTTTAAACATTTATATTCAATTAATTTTCAATTGTGTTTCAAAAATGTGTTCTCTATTCTTGTCGAATTGTTTTAAGTCAAAATATTGCTAGCAAATATTTTTTTTAAGTTATTACATTTGAGTGTTTTCAGTGTATGTTTAATTTTTACATGTAACTAGGTCATAATTATTGCAATGTATATGTTATTTTTGTTCATTATTTATTGTAAACTATCTTGTTGAATATAGTAATATTTGCATAATGCATAATAGATGATCATGTGTACATTGGAATTACTCTAAATTTATACTTGTATTTCTTGGGATATTTTTTAATAATATTATTTTCCCTACCTATTGCTATCCAATAATTTAATATTAGTTTAATACCTAATAGTTAAACTAAATGCTAATATTTAAAAATGTTCTTATTTTGGATTATCCTAATAATGTATCACCGCACTCATTCTATTGACACAGATTGTGTTATTTATGAAACAAACATGAAACACTTAAATTTATGTTTTATTATTTTAAAATGTGTGCATGTAAATTATTCTGTTACTAACTTGGAAATGTTTAGGGAAGACATTTTCTTGAAACTTAATGGATTGTGATATTTCAAGTATTCAACTATATATATTAAATTACTTTTTTTGCTTGAAATAACCCAACTGATGGTAACATGGTCTAGGGTGTCAGGTTCACAACATACTTGACAGCTAGTAACGGGAAGGTTATGGTTAAATAGTGGCTAGATGCATTGTTGGAATAGTTCCCCACGTGTGATTTATCACTTTGGTTTTCTTATTCCCATTCCCTAAATTAAGCTGTAAGTAACCAATGGGTTAAACTTAATAAAACTAATAGCTTCATGAAGACAACTTTACACATTCTAACACACACATGCATATACATAAAGAGCCATAGCACTATTTGATGTTAAATATGTTTTTCTCCTTCACCCCATGTTACATAATTACCGGTGATTATCTCATAGAAGCTTTATCAAGTATGTCATACTAATGACAGCATTATAATTCACACACACATTTATTTTAAACATTTTTATTGGTTTGATGTAGATAAGTTCCTAAAAAGTAGTTGTCCAATGTAAACTATATGCAAGTTAGTTTTCCTGATGTTTTAAAATGACAATTTAACTAAGTAACCAAATCAATTTGAGGTTCTTACTCTAATTTTTGATAAAATATTTTATTATAAACTATACTACGATATTATTTTAAGTATTATGGCTTGATTAATGTTTAGCTGGTACATTAAAAAGATGAATTATGGGATACTATAAAACATGGATTTTGAAAACATTGGGCATGTACAATTTGATATCAAATGTTTAACATCACTAGTAAACAGTGGCATACAAATAAATTTATTTCGGTAGGAGGAAGGGGCATACACTCAAGGTCATAGCTAGAATGTAGTTTTGGAAGCGAGGTGGTTTTAGGAGGACTGTCTTTTAACCACTAGAGTCCAAGAAAATGAATTAATATTAGATGCCATTAGAAGTTATTTGGCGTTATCTTCATATTAACTCCGGACAATTATTTATGTTTATTACTATTCAAGTTCTGTAAACAAAAGAAATGGACCTGTCATAAGACAGAAAACCTAATAGTGATAATAATAAATTATTCTCCCTCTCAGTTTATATTTGGTAGCTATAATAAATATCGAATGTGTTAAAATCTCTTTAGTTCATTTTTAATAAAACTTGAAGAATATTTTATAGCATGTTTGAAAATGCAGTTTTATTTCAAATTCTAGAAATATTTTGATAACATTTACTCTTTATAAATGAGCTCATTGGATGTTTAAGTAATAAGTAAGGAATTATTAATTGAAATTGTATCTGACTATGATATTTTTAAACAATGGGTCAAAACTATTACTTCTGTTTTTTCCACTTGGGAATTTCAGGGGTAATTTTAATGTGCATACCAGTACGCCATTTGAATAGCAAGTTATAAGCCTTGCCTAAAAATGTCTATTATATAGATTCAACTCATTTCATTGCTTTATATTTTAGTTATATTTAAAATTATTTCTTAAAAGTTTTTACTGACACTATTAGGGGTTCTGAGGCTGGTGGTAGGGGAAGGCAAAATACCCCACTTGCACCTCTTTGGGTACATCACTTCCAGTAGATGTAGGGGCAGGTGAAGCTGTTCCACAGACAATCCAGGCCCTAGGAGATTATCACGTATTACATCTCGTGTGTAGGACTTGAAACGCCAGAGCAGAATGTTACAACATTATACATTTTCTGGTTCATATAGTATCATCCTCTTAGTTTATGTATCTTCCTTTTGTGATAGAGTATTTGGTTTATGATATCATGTTAACCAGGGATGTACCAAGTTTGCTTCATAATGGGCCAACTGTGTTTAGGACTGATATATTTGTATTATTGTTTAAGAAATCCTTTCAAGTCATCAATTTTTGTTGGGATTTGTAAAATATACTTAATTAAATAAGATACATGAGAATTTGTGTTGACATGTTTTGTTTTTTTATTTACTTGGCTATAAATATTTGATAAGGGAAATACTATAATACAGACAGGCCTGGTCCTCACCCTAGTATATCAAGATGGAATAAAGATGAACTTTCTGGATACAAGAACGTGTTGGTTCTAAACACACAAACAAAAATAACTGAGGACAGCAATATAAAATTATGCCAAACATCTGAGCTTGTAATAGAACCAAGTTTGCCTCAGTGAACCTGGCTAAAATGTTTTTGTCACATATTGGCATATCTAAAACTCGCCAATATGGCTATCACAAGTGTTATGAAATAGCTCCCGCATGGATCCATACATAACATGTATTGAAAAGTATTTCTATTTCAACCGATCAGACACAACGTCTGAAATGTTGTGTAACCTCACTCCTGCTCAATAACAGCTGGTTTTTATCCAAACTAACTACGACTCTGGCCCCTATAGTAGGCTGACTACTTCGTATCCAAGTAGGGTCAAATGTAGTCCGCCTGTGTGAAAACTTGGGAGTTCACAGTCTCAAATAAACTCATTTAATAGCACATTCAAAACAATCATGAACTTCATTCTATAGTCAGACTTCATAGAAAGAATCATTACAAAAATGAATTTTCATCTAGTTATACGCTAAGCCATGCTCTTATTTACGGATGAAGCCAATTTTGGCAGCTTTAATATACTATATATTAACTTAGTTCTTTGTTGACTACTCAGTTTTCTGAATATTGGACGAATCAACTCCTGTTTTACAGCGCTTGTATTGAGGCACACTCTAAGCCAGGCATGTCAAACTTGATGGCCGAATGATTTTGTGTGGCGGATGTGATGTCTTCACAAGCTCCTTGATATAGAATCCTCCAGTGATAGGTTTACTTCTCTTATCGTCTAGAAGAAAGGTTCTAGGATTTGTCTCGACGACTTTGTGTATCTTGGACAGTTGCCCCTTTCAGTTTGTTGCATGCCCTTTTGCGAAAACGTCCTAATGTTTACTGATACGATTGATATCTCTATATTTAAACTTGTTCGGTGTGGGGTTGATCATTTTACCATGCAGATGGACGGTACATAAAAGATTATAATTCTTTACGTTTATCAGTCTCATGTTGATAGTCGATTGTACTGTTAGATTATGCTAGTTTAGTAAAATTTAGACCCGTCGATACGATGATATAAACGTGAATCTTGTCCGCATCATGTTTTTGAGCGTTCGATGACACTTGTCTTAACGTTGTTGTATGCCAAATAGTGGTTGATCCTTTTTTCTAGCCATAGAACTTTTAAATCCGCGTTATAAAACTCATTGCCATTATCTGTCTGCAAATTATATACGGGGGTAAACCATTTGTGGTAATCTGTGTAAGGACATGCGCCTCTACTGCAGTGACGTTATTTCCCGTCTTTACCTTGAGGGGTACAGCCCAAGCTCGTTTGGAAACACTTCAATGACGACGAGATCGAGAGTAAGGTATCATCTCGACCAGATCAGCTTGTAGTAACTCATTCAATCCTCTTACGCTAACACGTCTTCTAGCAAAACGGCGTACTGCGGGACGAATTTCACGTGCAATATCCTTGACAAACATGAGACAATGATTTCAGTTTCGCGTAATTCTTCGATGATGGAAACGATCTCGTTATCGTGTGCTGAATGACCTACTCCGGCCGATGCGTGAAAGAGTCTTAATCTATCGACCAATTAGTTTGGTGTATTCCATTAGTATAATCCATTCCTCCTCTTTTCTACGTTTTATATAGGCTTTCACCCTCAAACTCATCCTGGAATATAGGTTTTATTATATATCTTGTTTAATAGTTTCGTGATCGGTTAAAAGGTTTCCCTTGCCACGAAATCAGACTCATGTCGCGCATCTCGTAACTGTTTGTACTTTCATTTAGTGATTATACTCGTTGGTATCTGCAACCTTTGTCGACATGATGTCGGATACTAATGTATTAAAAACATGTACATATTCTATGTTTTATGTATATTTAGTCGAACGTAAAAAACAACTGGATAGGCAGCGTAAGAGGTAAGTCGAAAACTTCTTCAGCATGATAGATAGTAGGTTATTTTTCCGTCACCTCGAATGGTGGTGGTCTAATAGGTGTAAGGTTCGTTTCGATTATGACATCTTTCATGTTCACAATAATGCAATGTCTTTGCCCAGAAGAAAATATATTTAGGCTCACTCATGACACTATAAAATGTCTCAAATCCTTTCTTGTAGGTTTCGATTCTAATTAGATTTATATGAAACCTCCTAATCTTTGAGTGAACGTAGTTACTACAGACTGCATGCATCCTAAGCCAACTTTGCCTGACCGATACTGCGTATGGGAACACCTTGCGTGTCAAAATAAAGATCACCATCCGTAATCTTGATTTAAATAAACCCTCTTGAAGCTAGGTCGTGCAAATCGCCGAACGTTGTCTGCTGTGAAGCGAAATAATCCACTAGTTTATTTGACCTTGGAGCTAAAGAATTCAAATCTTTGTAAGCTTTGACAGGCCGAAATTTCTGTTGTGTTGTTTTTGATACCTCCTCCATATTCTTGACAAGATAATTTATGCGTTTGAGGATAATATTTTCATCGACGAAAGAATCCTCTAGTTTCTTCAACCTTGTAGTTACATAATTTAGTTCTTTGTGAGCTTTTCCGATCCGACCTATCTACGGTCGCGTTTCTCTCGCTGACTCTTCTATATTACTAAAAAATGTATAAATATGTTAAGCGATCAATTCCTCGGTGATGGAAGACTTTTCAAGTTTCTCAAAACTCATACTTAAAGAATTAAGATCTTTGTAAACTTTACCGATCTGATCCACTTTCTGTCACGCCTCCTTCGATACCTCTTCCGTATTCTTGACAGAATTTACTCACCTATCATATTCTTGATGGTGTTGATACCACGTATCTGTTCTTTATTATGTTTCTTATACATCCTATCAGCGTAATACTTGTTACAAGCATAGTTTGATGCTATGGGACCTTCGGTGTTGATGATCCTCAAGCCTATATTGTAATATCCTCTTGGGCTAATAGTTAGATTCTCTCCCACCGTCTCACTGCCTGATTTATATTTGTAGAGACTGCCCGAATTTCGATAAGTATGACATGATAGATATCTCACCATAAACTGTGCCTACGTGCGTATTAATCGGATAAGATTAAGGTACCGAACCCGCAGCGGCAACGTCCCTTATCGATTTCATTATATTTACGAAAAACTAGAAAATCGTACTTGTGTTTACATCATAACGAACACATTTCCTTAAACTTTTGAAGGTTTTGGGTGATACCGTGATCGGCATAGACTTTTTTTTAAAGATTTTATCTTTCATCTTGAAAAGGATGAGTAGGTTATCATTCATTATCTCTCAGCATCTGCATAGGGGATCTAGACTAATTCCGGCATAACTTATGCATAAACAGTCTATGGCTCTAAGTCTACCCTTATTGAAACAAGCCTCTCTGTTACTCTGTTTATCACAAGCAACATCGTGGAAAATAAATACAGAGTCGGGTTTGGATTCGGACAATGGAATGATTTCATCGTTGACAGAAAAAGGAAAATAACCCATCCCCTCGATGACTTCGAGGACATAAGATAAACGTTGATACTTGGGTTTCAGGGGGGCCGAAGGGGGTAACTGCCTCCCTGAGATTCTGAGGTTGTATACATATTATAAGTAGGCTACTCCCGCCCAACAGTGTTCTTAACTAGCGCTAAAACATTGCCAACAGCCTTCTGACTTTAGGATTATAGTTTGGCGCATGCGTGAGCAATTCCAACAGCATTCACAATTCAAAAAATGTCCACCCACGAATTTCGATAAATTTGAAACATTTTTCTTATGTTGTATCTTATTTTCAGGAGACAAGGATTGCCTTAAAAGCGTCTTTTGAGGCTTAAATTTAATAAATTTTCTCGTGGGAGGACCCCAGAGCCCCCGCCGTCCTATAGGGTATTCCAAAAAAAAAAATCCTGTGGGCGCCCTTGTTGGGTTGGTACAACGATATAGAGTAAACGTACACGTTCTTGAACCGTAATCCGTTTGGTTCCTCAATTAGACTGTTGATATCATTCATTCGTCTTCCCGTAATTTGAAGGTCCGAAAATGATGCAACTAATATTATCAGGTAACAACGGACCGTGCCTCTGAGGTAAAGTTTTCTCTCATCATGATCGTTATCGCGCACGGGTAACAAATATGTCTGTATCACTAGCTTCATGACAACTAGCACGGATATATAATGTACATGTCTATATACACGTCAAACAGTACGTGTCACGAAGCGAAGAAAGAGAGGTTGACTGCTGTGTATGATTATCAAAAAATTGCCGTGTCAGCGCATTGACCTGGATACCAATACTATGGACCTGGTACAAAGTTGACAACACTTTTTAAACTAGGTGATCCCGGCGTTAAGGAGTTGGACTGACCTTGTAGAGATCATGATATCACATACACCAAGGTAAAATATCTTGCTGATCATCATACCGTAGATCTATAACTTACAGAGAAAGCTTAGAAAAGAATATTCGCGCGTGATACAAAGTTGGGTTAACATTTTAGAAAACATTCTAAAAATAATCTTTCGTAAGGAGTTTAAAGTATGTTATAATAACAAAGACTACAATAAGAAATAAATTGAATGTTAAAGGTTGAATAGACGAAAATTATGTAAGTGTGTGATCAGTTTAATAACAGAGATTGAGCAATATGCTAAAGTAAACAATGATATGGGATAGAAAGTGGACTAAAAATATTGTGTACAAACATAGTTGGCATATTTAAATGAATTGCAGGTCAAATTAAAAGTATAAAAAGTATAAATAAATATAGTTAGTAGGAAATACATATAAGTGTTGATTAATTAAAATACACTTAAAATTAGTTTAATAAAATTAGAAACTTTAAACTCATTTAATTAAATGAAAGAATTAACATTGAATAAAATACTAAAATTGCAAAATGAAACGAGTTAAATTAAGTGAGGTGAAAATAAGCAGACTAATTAAATTCAATTACGAATAACGTAAAAAGAAAGCAAAAATTAGTGAGACATAATTAAAGTAAAGATTAACAATTAAAATAAGAATTATGCAGGAGGAAAAATAAAATGAAAATGTAAAAGCTAAAATTGAGGATTAAAGTAGGGGATAAGTTGCATAAACATTAAATAAGTTAAGAGGGGGGTGGACTGATTAAAAAGTAAATATGAAGCAAAATAAATAACATGAGTTAAAATATCTAAATATAAGTTCATAAAAACATTAATAACATGAAATGAGTATAAATATGTAAAAGTTATTATTACAGTCTTGTTGTTGGGATTGACTTCCCTTACTCCTTTGTTATTGAAATCCCTGTACAAACAGTCACTGAACAAAACTACTTCCAATTTAACAATAAATATTACTTGCAAAAAGTTGGACTAGCAATGGGTTCCCCAATTTCCTGTATAATGTCAGAAATATTTTTACAGAAATATGACCCTATAATCTTCAATAGTTTAAATAATTCACTCAGCATACAATTCTTTTGCAGATATGTTGATGACATTCTCATTGTTTTCGATAATGAATGCGACATCCCCGCAATTACCAACATCATCAACAACATCCACCAATAATAACGTAAACCCCACTGAAAAGAAGAAATGGCTCAAATTCAACTACATCGGTCCGGAAACACATCGCATTACCAATATCATCAAAAAATACAATCCTAATATTGCTTTTACAACCAATAATAATATCAAGAAAAACCTCAACAATAGTAATCTCAACAGAAGTGACATCTATAAGAAGAACGGAATCTATCAACTCACTTGCGAATGCAACAGCATTTACATTGAAACTGGTAGAAACTTCAGAACACGTTACAAAGAACACATTTCTGATTTCAAATACAATAGAAACAAATCAAAATTTGCCGAACATCTTAAATACTCTAACCACCAACCAATACCCATTGAACAATGTCTCAAACCCCTTTATTTCGCTCACAAAGGACCCATATTAAACACCGCTAAGAATTTTTTCATTCATGCAGCTACTCTCCAGAAAAAAACCATTCTTAATGAACAACTCCAATCATCCAACCAAATTTTAGTTGACACATTAAAACGGTTACCTAAGCATATTAAAGTATCTAACCCGTCATCCTGCTCTACCCTCCATCGTAGCTAAATGGCCCGTTCGAGCCGGAGCCGAGAAGATGTAGACCACTCTCTCTTCCTCAATCCCATCCTATTTTTTCCGGTTTTTTTACTCTCTTACAACCCTTTTTTAAAACATTATCCCACACTCCATCATTCAACTATTTTTCTAATCAGGCTGGCTGTACTGATTTTTCACTTTCTTTTTATCCTCGCCACTCTCCACTGAATTCAGTCCGATTCCGGAGTTCGCTCTCATCGTGTCCCACCACCCTTCGGAGTAAGTTTTCTTTTTCTTTCTTTTCAATTTTAGTCCAATTTACATCATATATATATTTTTTATAGTTTTTATTTTCTCCCTTCTCTAATTAACAATGCTTTTATGTATTTTATAGCAAGTCTTTCAATTCTAATTTCAGCTCCATGATTATGGTGCGTATAATTGTTAGCACCGAAACATGTCGGTAAAATATAACTTCTGTAGAAAAACAACATCATCATTACAGGAATTTCAATAACAAAGGAGTAAGGGAAGTCAATCCCAACAACAAGACTGTAATAATAACTTTTACATATTTATACTCATTTCATGTTATTAATGTTTTTATGAACTTATATTTAGATATTTTAACTCATGTTATTTATTTTGCTTCATATTTACTTTTTAATCAGTCCACCCCCCTCTTAACTTATTTAATGTTTATGCAACTTATCCCCTACTTTAATCCTCAATTTTAGCTTTTACATTTTCATTTTATTTTTCCTCCTGCATAATTCTTATTTTAATTGTTAATCTTTACTTTAATTATGTCGCACTAATTTTTGCTTTCTTTTTACGTTATTCGTAATTGAATTTAATTGGTCTGCTTATTTTCACCTCACTTAATTTAACTCGTTTCATTTTGCAATTTTAGTACTTTATTCAATGTTAATTCTTTCATTTAATTAAATGAGTTTAAAGTTTCTAATTCTATTAAACTAATTTTAAGTGTATTTTAATTAATCAACACTTATATGTATTTCCTACTAACTATATTTATTTATACTTTTTATACTTTTAATTTGACCTGCAATTCATTTAAATATGCCAACTATGTTTGTACACAATATTTTTAGTCCACTTTCTATCCCATATCATTGTTTACTTTAGCATATTGCTCAATCTCTGTTATTAAACTGATCACACATTTACATCATTTTCGTCTATTCAACCTTTAACATTCAATCTATTCCTTATTGTAGTCTTTGTTATTATAAAAGTTGGGTTAGAAATACACCACTTGGGCTGTAACGAACACGATGAAGGCTTAAGTTAAGTTGGGTAGTGGTCTAGCAAAAAGGAAGTCGTAATCGAAGTGCGAATAAATGACGCGCTACTGATTGTCGTACGAAGAATAAGAAGGGAGGGTTCCTACCTATACTCCCTCTGGTTGCCGCACTAAAAACTGTAGCAGGAGGTGCTGCAAAAATCACTAAAGCTGTGCAAAGTGCCAAGGCAAACACGAAAAAATTGAGCGTGGCTCCAAGATATTATCATACATTCTAGACTATCACCACGGAAAAAAGAATGTATCTTCGTTCGTACTCAAAATGCCTATTAAAGTGCTAACTAGATGAACTCTTACTGAAACATATCTGCGCAAGTACACTAAAGTGTTAAAAATTCTGTATTTTGGAGAAGTTTTCGCGAGATACGCCTTATCTACTGGATCACCGTGCAAGAATGAGTTTGCCATTTTCAATCTCGATAAATATATAGGTAAGGTTACGTACGCATGGGTAGCGTATAATAAACAAGTTGGACATGTGGAATATTTTGACACATTTGGTGATTTAAGGCCACCGCTTGAACTTGTACAATATCTCGGAGAAATACCGTTCATCTATAATCATAAACAGTATCAAGAGTACGACACCGTATTCTGCAGACACCTTTATCTAACTTTCCTTAAATACTTGTGTTAACGACTCATCCTGATAAACAAGTATGTGACACGCTGTCAGATAAGAATTTGAATCTGACAGCTACTTTTCACATATTCTACTGTGAGAAGAGAATCGTCATGAATAATGAATTATTCGTTTGATCGATCTGTCAACGTCTATTTTCATACTAAACAATGACGAATGTAATAATAAATTTTATTGCGGCTTACAAGAGTACAGCGTTCCTTCAGGTACTTATAAGCTGGAAGCTTTGGATCGATAGCTATGACGTGAAGTCTCAAGTAACATAACACTTACAATCATCGGTGATCCTACCACCATAAAGAAATACATCAAATTGTATCAGGTACGTTCACATCTCTGCTAGGTTTCGAAAATGTTGATCTTCCTGGAGGGATAACACACATCTAGACAAATACTGTGAATATCCTACATGCGAATATGATCCATGTCGAATGCAGTATTGTTGGATCTTACGTCGCCGGAAAACCAAGTAATACCATGCACGAGTTGAGCATGACTATCCCTTCAGGCTATAAGAAATTGGAAACACCTAATATAGTTTACCTTCCAGTAACGTAACAAGATAGAGACTATCTCAGTACATTTAGTTGGAGATATAATAAACATTAGCGACGAAACTATATCGCCACGTCTGCACTTAAAATGGGTTGGAGATGGGGCTCGTACTTGATCAAATAAAACGACGTTCCCTACCTCAAAATTAGCGAAGACCAGTGAAAGCGTTAAAACTTGCTAATAAACTCTATTGACGAAGCTTGGGTTACTCGCTACGAAAATGACGTATGACGCTGTCGATATACTAAACATCGAATACCCTGTTGCCTTAGATACTGCCTTGATTAGTTTCCGGTATAATTCCTACGCTTCGTATATTCCAGGACCATTAGCTAACAGAAACAAACTTAGGAAGACCATTACTGGATAATTGAGATGTTGGGAGTACTTAGAGAATCATCACTGACGGGATACCTCATCTCTTCTCAAGAATCACCCATGAGATCAATGGGGTAGAGGTTGATTAATCTAGGGATATAGGTATTTCAACTCAGCTCCAGAACTATCTATTTATACTGAAAGGGTAAGAGATCTACTTGTAAAACGCAGGGCGGATACATGAAGGAGTACGCGCTTACTCTACAATATCACATATAGATCTGGCGACAACCAATGCATGGGAGAGACAAAGTGTATCACCACCATTTTGAATCGTAACTATCCCTTGGTTTTTACGGCTATATCTGCTAGTGTGAGAAGGATTATCACATTTATGATTACCCTTCCCGTGCGGCTCTTTATAGTGGTGTAACTTGATATATAATGAGGACGAAGTGAGGAACGAAGCATTGCTTTGTAACACTCGTTCTAGATTAGAGAGCACAGCCGGCGCGTCATGTTGATCTGCCCACCTAAATTAGACAAATACAGGTCTTGAGGAAGAGTCTGTGTTAGCTAATAGTAGACCTACGTGATCCTCAGCGCTAACTCCATGATACTTGAGACGTCCTAGCAAAGCATTGATTTGCTCCTTGAGCCATGTTTGAACGTCACGATCGCTCTCTGGCGTCCCTAATTGTATGATCAATTCACGCCCGACATAAAATAACCTCTTTAATTGCTTAATTTTCTCCTCGACGATTCGAAGAGGGATGACTTGGTACAAGGCTCCACCAACCTGGTTTACCGGGCCACTAATTCCCGATTGTGGCACCAAAGATGGTCTCGCTTATACCACTGACACGGGTCGGGGTAGGACGGAGGACCCCATCCACCTCGCCGAAGCCTGGGCTCGAACACCGTCTCCCTGTCTTGATGGCGGTGTTACTGCGGTGGGGTGAAGAGGTCTCACAGCCGGCGGTGTTGAGAGCGTGAAGCCGATATTCCCACCCTCCCTTTGAACTATAACCCAAAAGCACGTGTCAAAGTAAACACTTTAAATAAATCATTTTAGAAAATATTCTAAATTATAAATAAGTAAGGAGCATAATGACTATGGTTAAGACTTAGAAACAAACCTAAGATTAGCAATAGAAAAGTGAAAGGATATAATACTGAAGAAATTAATAAAAAGTTAAAAAATTATTAACAATTTAGAATTAAATATACTTTAATATTGAAAAAACACGTTAAGCTGTGCTTTCAACAAGCATAAAATGTGTGAGATGAAATTGAAAAAATTAAATATATATATATTAATGGCATATAACAATAATTACCAAGTCAAATGGTGACCATCAGTCAAAAAATACATATACAACATATTAAAATAATTAATATCAGAACAAAAATTGAGGATAACACACAGTTAAAATTCAAATATTGAAGATAACTAGTTAAATGAAATCAAACACGTGAAAGTAGTGTATTTAAATTTGTAAAAATAATTATGTTAAGTAACGTTGGAACGTAATAAGCCATGATAAATAATTTCTGTTTAAGTAAAGAATCGAAGTCTTAATTTTGTTCAGTCCCATTACTCCTTGGGCAGGTAATCAGCGTTTAAAAGAAAGCCGATAAAACTATGGCCGACATGTTTAGGTACAATAATACCATAATGATGGCGCTCTAAAATGAAATTAAAGAATATTAGAAACAATTATGGGAGTAGAAGGACTATGGGAGTGAAAACTAAATAAAAAACGTGAGAAAATTGAGAAAACGAAAAAAGGTAAACAAAAAAATTGAATTAAAGCTGCTTGTATGAAAGAAAATGTCGGCAGTGTTTAATTTGGTGCCTTTGTGAGAGATGTGGAGGGGTACGATACATTGTTCTATAGGTTTAGGTTGATGGTTGGAATTTTTAAGATGATCTGCAAATTTAGATTTGGTCCTATTGTGTATGAAATCTGAGATATATTCTTTATAACGGACTTTAAAGTTTTGTCCAGTTTTTCCAATGTAGATGCTATTACATTCACACATAAGTTTGTAAATTCCATTTTTATTAAATTTATCATTTTTGTTTTAATTGCTATTACTAAGATTTTTCTTTAGTGTGTTGTTGGTGGGAAAAGCGATGTTGGGATTGTACTTTTTAATGAAGTTAATAATGCGATGGGTTTCGGGACCGCTGTAAGTGAATTTAACCCATTTACCTTTTTCTTTAGAACAGTTATGGTTAACATTGGTAAGGGTGGTTGAGAAATTATGCGATTTGATTTTTTTTTCTTGCTAATGATTTTGTAGATGAGGGAGTGAGAACTTAAACCATCGTGTTTTTAATTTTAATAATTTACTTACATGTTGCACTCTTCAAACGTATTTTTAACACTAGATTTGTTATCATTTTGAATAAATAATACATTTTGATACATATGATTTGGTATCTGAAAATATAGAAGGTTTCTCCGAATGAAACGAGCTATCAGATCTGAGGAAAGGAGACAAACATTTTGTTATAAATTGTGAAATAATTCTCTAAGAACTAACAAGATGAAATACCATCTTATATAAAGAGCAACTGCCAGAAACTAAGTTGGTAGCTTATGTAGGCTCTATCCACCCTTAATTTCAACATACCTTCTTTCCAAACGCACTATTTTGTAACTTTCAACAATATTGAATCATTCATAAAAGTTTAAAAGTATAACTAGTTAGTGAAAGATTGTAAAATTTTTCATTGAGCCGTAATTTTTGTCATCGTGTATTTGTACCCATTCAGTTAACACGCATATTAACGATTTAAAGCCTTCATCGATGGCCTCATGGTCTTACGCACTTCTCTTGCAATTGACTGACTGCTAAGAACAGCGTGATCAGGGTTCGATCCCGGTCAGGTGCAGTGAGTGTGATTTAAAAAAAAATAGTTTACCACTCCTATCACCACGCAAATTCGGGTGCACTACCTATAAATTCAATCTTCCTCACCGCCAACACATTACCGTAATTAATAAATAAGCGTATACCTCGAACAGGTGGTAGACACGGTGCTGAAAAAAATATAATTACAATATTATATTACAGAAAGAATCGCGTTATTATAATGTACCGCCGCCCTGACTATTCCTAGAAGACTAAGGCTGGCGCACAATAAGAAAATTAAACCAAAATAATAAAGTAGTAAATTTGCAGAGGGCGGTGAGAAATGC
>CABEEJ010004200.1:0-18213 GCA_901482245.1 Timema douglasi
AGCCAATCAGAGAGCAGGAGGCGTGGTCACGTGATCAATTTCCACCTATCAGGGCCCTGTGCTACCCAATCCCCCTAACTACTTATCAATTAATGTGTTCACCAATTCATGTAATACGGGCAGTATTGGTATCATTTTAAGATGCTGATCTTAGGTTAAAAATGTTATTTGACGTTTCATTAATAGATAATTTAAATTGTATTATACGTATATCAAAAAAGTTAATTAACAATGGACAGAGTGGAGAATAAAATAACTATCCTTGACTATATAAATAAAAATCGACCGTTCCGAGTAATGCCATACGTGTTGTACTGGGCTTAGGTTTTATGCACTATGGTTGTCGTCAATATTCCAATTTTAAGAGAATTCTGGTAATGTCTAAAGACTATATTATTATTCTGCCTTCTTTGGGTGTAAATTAAATGTCGCTGAGGATTGGTAGATATTAAGGTGTAGGATGAATACATTTAATAAAAAATAAAATAAAAATGCAATTGAAATATTTAACATGTATTTTATGAACCAGTTGATTACATCAGCACATGACTTATAAATTAAATTAAATCCATTACCTACACAACATTCAGCCCCCAGCAGTCTTTTTATCACTTTGAAAGTGGAAACCTACATTTCACTAATGATACATTTTTTGGCCATGCCAGGAATCGAGCCCAGGACTTTTAACTCAGTAGACAGACACGCTACCGACTGAGCTAAGGTGTTGGCCAAAAATGGAAAAAAAAAACCTCAAATTGTATTTTTTTTTTATTAAAAAAGACACAAGGTAAAGGCAAGATTATGAACAATAAGCGAAATTAAGACGGTATGAAATTATAACTAAGAGGAGGAAAAGTCGTAAAAAAGTGAAAAGTCATGTCACATTATTCGCAGCGGAAGTTAGGGGTGGAATTAATACAATGTAACACTCAAGGACCGGAAATTAGAAGCGCTAGAAAGAAGCAAAGGGGACGCGGGTTGCGTTCATAAAACAAAGGGGTGAGATTAGAAGAGAGGATCGTTGATAAAAAGTGAGACTTTGTAAAACGGCCGGGGAAAGAAGCAGGGGAAGGCAAATAAAGTTGAGGAAGAATAATTACTCATGCACTATTGTTTACAAAATTTTGGGCCTAGGGAATAAGGTTAGAGATAACTGTTAGAACTTGTTTTGTTACAAACTTCAACTGAAATTTACACGATGAAAAGGATACTTTATATTTTGAAATCCACTCATAAACGATCTGAAATTTAAGAAAGGTCAAGACCCGCTTCGGTGGCCGCATTATCTAAGGCGTCACTTTTGCAGTAGACTAGGCCGCTCATGATGGGAAGATAGAGGTTCGAATCTCGGGTGGGTGTACTGAAGGTGGCTTATCATAAGTGGTTTTTCACACTTCCTACACGCATATGCAGGTGCACTTCCTCTAAATATAACCTTTATCATCCCTAAAACCTTTAGCGTAATTAAAACAAAGCGTATAACCTGAAAGAGTAGTAAAACGCTATGTTAAAAAAAAGACAGGTGGCGAGTGTGACATAATATATGTCTACTCCCTTGATCAAGTTATACAGATATAGGAGGAAGTGGTTTGATCCCTGGTAAAGTACACAATATTATTCATTAATTGCATATGAGTTTGTCTTGATTCACTGATATAAAAAATATGTGCTGCTATGAGGTAATACTGCTACCTTTTAGGGTGTACAGTCTGATTAACATAAATGCACTTTTTTGACAGTTAAAAAATGTACTTAAACAATGTTCATAAATCCATCCGTCAAATCGTGTGATTTTCAGCTGTATAATATCATTACCTATAAAATTATACTAAGAACGTGGCAAAAGATTCTCAAAGTTGACCTCGATAAAAATAAGTTTGTATTTTCCAAAAGTGTTTAACTATAAGAATCAGGCCATCGAATGCACTACCTGGTTAATAGGACGAACCCAAACACAAATACTAAATTAGTTTAGGGATCTTCATCCAGGATCGATCCCAGTACATCCTTAACCTATATTCGAACTCTCTAAATATCTTGACATGGAGATGCATATGCCATATTGTTAGTTTATTAACTGATGTAGTTAGAGAAAAGAAAATGTTTGTTATTAATAATAATAGTAGTAATAATAATAATAATGCAATGGCTTGAATTACTACTGAGCTTATAACGATAAATCTTTATTCAGGACCTTTAAAATACACTTTCTCAACCGACTGATTTTATCAGTACACGAATTAAAAACTAAATTAATTTTGAAACCTACGCAACCCCCATTATCCCCCCTCCCCCCAAAAAATCAATAAGATTGACCATTGGTAAAATGTCCGTTCTTGGCAGGGATTGAATTTGCTGGTGCTACCGACTGAGTTAAGGTGTCGGCTATTGAGGAAATAACTAAATGTTTTCTAAGCGGGATTGGAGTATTCTGAGCGTTCAATTTTGTTTTTCTTAGCACCACGTCTTACTACAGGATTGTCCAGGTTATACGCATACATATTAATTACGCTAATGAACTAGAGATTAGGAGGTTTAATTTGTTTGTAAATGTACCCACATTTGCATGAAGCTGAGTGGAAAACCACTTTCTATACACCCGACTGGGACTCGAACCCTGAAATTCTTGTAATCAGCATTCTAGTCTAGTACGAGAGTGACGCCTTAGACCATGTGGCAATCGAAGCAGGTGTGAGCTTTCAGTAAACGCAAGCCGATATTACTGGGACCGTCGAAACATCTATCATAGGCCCCTTTACACCTCCATCATCTAACACGGCTCATATCCCACCCGTAATCTAGAAATTTTCACGGGATTTGATAAGATAGACAAAGTACTATCTTCTTTTAATGTATTTAATAAAGAGGAGGGTGTAGAGGATGTGATCTTCCTTTAATAGATATTGAAGGAAGGTTGGGATGTAACGTCATTATCTAAGGTATCATCTTCAAGATCGTTCCTGTGTGACTTATTACGAGCAAGCATACGTAATTATGTGAAAAACAAAAATAAAGTCGATTTTAATATGGGTGATTACTAAGCTGGTAATAAGCTCCCTATAAACGCCCTATATAAAATAAAAGCAAAGGGATGAGTTGGTTCCCTTACGGGATCAGAACTCTTTGAAATAACTCGCTTTCCAGAGCTATTTCATAAAACAAAGTATTCACCATAGTTGTGTATAGAAAGTTAGCTGGTCCCATGATTTATAAGAATAAATAAGCTTATATGTATTACTTTCTTTTGACACCTTGTAGATGTAACATTAGCGTGGACATCCTGCAATAGAAATACCAATAGGACCAGCCAGCCTTTTAAAATACTACCCCAAATAATAGCGTACTGATAGATAACCAGAATTATTAAACATCGCAATCTTACTATGTCAAATATATGTTTCTACTCACGTGTATATTTGCCTGGAGTAGAACAACGTGTAAGTCCAGCCTGTTCACCACGAATTCTAGAATGGAGAGAAGTCCAAAGCACGCAACAAATTGTTCAGCACCCTGATGTTCCAACGGAGTAAGCCATCAATGCTCTGATTGGCCCGTACTGTATTATTAAAAGACCACTCATATTCATGGACTCCTATGTGGTGTACGTGACCAAACAGGCATAGCTCTACTCATCTTGTGTTTTGGTAACTAGTCTAATGCAACGGTTGATGATCAAGACAACAAGAACTCAGCCTACGTGATAAAAACAACATAGCCTTTCAACCTGATGATAGCGAGTGACGTAATAGCAAGGAGAACTCCCACCTTCACACCCTGCAACTAGACCTATATAACGAGGGACCACAAACAATATTGAAGACTATTACATTCGCCACTTCCATGAGAATTCTTCTTCAGGACTAAGATATTATCTAGCCAGGATGGCTTATAGTAATATCTTTGTTTGAAATCTATAAAATATTGCTGCGATGGATTTGATTTTTTTTAATACTCCGGCTTAGTCTGTTATGGAAATCTGTCAGTGTAAGCATCGTTAATGTTTTGCTAAAAAATTTAATATTGAAACGTAAATTCGGTTATGGAGCACTTAATGTTTCTTGTTGCCACATGGGCGTTAGAATTTTTGTATTTTCTTGGTTTAAATAGGTAGCCACATTATTTGGTTCTTTTTTATGTTTTTCAATATTTAGGTTGGATATGATTTATTTTCTTTCGTGGTTATCAGTAATAATTTAAATTCTTTAAATTAATAATGTTTATTTTGTTGGTTATTCTGTAACCTTATTTTATTTGAAGTAAATGTAAAGTAACCTATTGTTGTTGATTAAGATGGTTTTGACTTTAATATTAGCAGATTAATTTAGGCAAAATTACAATTTCTATAACGTAACTTATTCTATTTTAATATATTAAATATTTAATCGTGGAAATTTTGTTTAATTCTTTAAAAGTGACGAGGATAATGAACCCGCGAAGGTTTGAGTTTAGTTGGGAAGTCAATCTTTGTGCTTGAAGTAAATATCTGGTGCGATATTTAAATTGATTCCATAAATTTAAAACTGTTTTAGTCTATATTCACTTGTGTGAATCTGATGCGTTGTGAACCATTTAAAAGAGGCTCATTAAGCTCTTTGTGATCTTGTAAAATTTTGAGGAGCTAAAACTTTAAGTAAATATCTAGTGCAATATCTGAATTTAAATTTATTCCATAAATTTAAAACTGTTTTGTCTGTATTCACAGGTGTGAATCTAAGGCGTTGTAAATCATTTAAAAGAGCCTCATTAAGCTCTTTGCAATTCTTGTAATATTTAGTAATTTAAACTTTTGATCCTTTTGATTTTGTTTGATTTTAATTCACTGTGGTGAATTAGAATGTTGTTTGCCATTTGGAAAAGTTTCTTTAAATAAAAACAATTTTGGTCTCATCTAGACAAGTTTTTATAATATAATTACATTCCTTTAAAAATTGAAACGTACTGCGCATGTAACAAATTGCTAAGACTTATTTTGTTTTCCAACACACACTTCAATAATACCTGTAAGTCAATGCAATTTGTGTTTTTAACACTGTTTGTTACTTTGAATAAATAATTCAAATATATCTTTAACCTTCAAATGTTTTACTTTTGCATATAATTATTTTCTTTGTATATCGTACTCCTCTTTTTTTAGTCTTTTGTAGCCGTAAATGAATAGAGTGAGAGTGGAAAGGTACATAGAGAAAGTATTGTGATCGTCAAAAAATTCGAACTCGATATTTTGATAAATGTTGACTTTTCATGAATCCCTGAAACAAACAAAAAAGTAGTTTTCGTGATGCCATTTGTCTGTCTGTCTATACTGTTACACCCTCTCAGTTCTTTACCTCGTAGCAATAGTCCACTAAAGAATATACTACAAGGATAAGAGGGAATAAGCTAACATAATAATAATAAAAAAAGAGAAAATAGCATCAGCAAGAGTTAAAAGTAAAGAGTAATTTAATTCATTCAAAAATAACAGACAGTAATTTAAGTGGCCTTAATTTATCTATTAGAACGAAGAAAAACATAGTTGATTACATTATTGCTAAAAAAAGATTAATTCAATTAGACCAGGTTAGCATTATATCAATAAAGCTATGAAAACAATTAATAACCAAATTTATTCATGAAATATAAAAAGCTAGAAGAGCCTTTCTAAACTGTTACAAAAGCGTCTGAACATCTACAGACATTACGAAAACATATACTCTTCCAATGTAAAGTTATATCTTTATATTTCATACTTTTACTTTAAATATCACGAGAGTATTCTAATTTTACACAAAACGAAAGTAACTTCAAGTACTACAATATACATTTATACTTCAAACATTACGTTAAATAACACGAGAGTTTCACACCTCAAACCTAATGTAAACTCACGCGGAACTACTCGAATCGACAACATTCAAATATTGAACAAAGTCCAACAATAGATACTAAGTTAAAGAACGTGTAGAAATTTGCCAAATTTCAAATATAAATATATGCGAAGAATAGTCAAATTTACGTGCACATAAGATTGGAATGTATATAAATGATTTTAAAATATACAGCAAAAAAATCTAGGATAATACGGATAGTCAACATATCCAGATTATTAAGATTGATAATATTACTATATTTCAATTAACATTTCGTTAAGTTAGAACAGCAAACCTAGAGAATTTACTAACATCTTTAAGAAACAAGCCCTTAAGTGGTGACACGAAACTGAAATTACTTTTAGTTTTAAATAGTATTAAATAATGCCCTTACTTAATAAACAAATATCAGCCTATCTTGACTATAACAATATTAAATTAAATAGTTAAAGTTCCATAATTTAAACTTGTACGAATAACTATAAATATTTACATAGTATTATAAATTTCCTTCGCAGAGTCCAGATTATGGAAAGTCATCTCCTGAAGATACAAAATAATAACCACAGTCTATCCATCATGGCATCGATTTCAAAAGTACATTATAAATAAATATTACAGAGGTCCATCCTCGATGGTGCTTAATTCAAAAGTCAAATATAAATAAATATTACAGAGGTCCATCCTCGATGGTGCCGAGTTCTAAAGTCTACTTATTTCTTCCACACTTTCATAATATTAGTTTGAACTATTCCCCCCTATCATATATACGCAGTAAGAGCACTATATATATATAGTGCTCTTACTGCGTATATATGATAGGGGGGAATAGTTCAAACTAAATCGGTGACGTAACATTTTGGGTGGATCACGCTGTTTTTCTCACGTAGGCCATCGTTCTTGTTGGTAGCTGATTGGTCATTCCGCTCCGTATAGACGATACTCGGGTTTGTTGTAAAAAATGTTTTTAACTACTTGGCTGCTGACGTCAGAGATCAGGTGATGGTTGCACAAACCATCCGAAAGAGGGCAGCCATATCCGCGTGCACTCTTAGCCCGGTATGCATAAAATCGCCCATCAGATATATCTAAACAGGACTGGTCGGAGCATCAAGTGCTGATACATCAAGGCAAGGTTGCCCCGCTCCTCGATTTAGGACGTTTTGAAGTCAGCCAGGTTACTAGGCTGTGCAAGCCAGTTTATCCAGAGGGTACGTATATGAACAGTTTAAACTGTAGAGAGTTTATAGTGAATGATATTGAATGATATTGTTGGTATATTGCTTGAAGTGACATGGAACTACAATAGTAAAGAATACTTTTGTAGGCGATTTGAATAAATGTTGACGTTTCTTGGAATGGGCAGTATGAATCGGACGATAGTCTATGCAGCATCGGTTTGGGTGGGGCTTCGATTGTAAAATACAACTCTTGTATTGTTACAATACTTTGGCCTAGAGTCTAAACTATTTTACATATTGGGCTATAACTTGGTATCTAGGTTGGTTCATAAGGAATTTTGGAATTAGATGTCTAACCCTATATTTAGAAGTAGTTTACTGGAGGGCAAAAACAGAAAAAAAATATTTTCTTGAAATTCGCTCTAACGACTTTGATTAAATGTTATAACCGGTGATTGAAACTCTCATTTTCTCATGAAAATGACTTTGAGTGTACTTTACATTAGGGAAATTTTCTAATTTTCATCATTTCTCCGCAACTATTTGAGTTACTAAATACCATCGTAAAGTTTTAGTACCATTAAAGATACAAATCTTTGATTTGAAATATGTTTATATTATATTATATTAATTGTTTTTGAGTTATAATACAATATGTATAATTTTTAATCAAGGTCTTTGAAAATGAATTTGACTCTTATTCTCTTTGGTAGACAAAGATGTTTCTCTTTTCTCAATTTTTCTGTAACAATGTTCCTAGTTCATAATGCCATAAGTAAGTAACAGTGTATATTATTTAATTTATTATCTTTACTGTAGTATTTATACAACAACATATAGACCTATTATTTAGTTTCAAAAATCTTATAATTCTTTAGCAAATGTTTATTTTAAGATAAAAATGAGAGAAAGTCTGTGCGTTACACCGTACCATTTAATTTTAAACATTGTCAGAATTAATGTTTATTTTTTGTTTTTGGTGCTTCCCTCTCCAGGTTAAACGCATATTTACACTAAAGGGGTAGTGGCGAGGAAAATGTAATTTAAGATTAGTCTATCCACGTTTGCATGGAGGGAAAGTGGTAAACCATTTAATAAAAATGTCTCGGTACACCAGGCTGGGATCCAAGGCCTGACCTTTTAATCACCAGAAAACCAAGCAAGACTGACATATTTGTCCGCGTGCTCACTGGTGAGAGTTTCAGTTCGTTATCCTTAAGGTTTGACGTTAAAAAAAATGCCATATCAACCTCGGTGGCACTGGGATAAAGTGCTCACCTCAGGACCCGATGTTAGTTGGTTCAAATCTAACTGGGAACAACAGATTTTTCTTGAGCGATAAAATCCTGGCGCACAAATTCTCTCAGAAGGAAATTAAAGCCATCGTTCCCTTGTCGATTTGTCGATTTTGGGATGCAATATAACCCTGGAAGTTATGTGAAAATATCTTTACTGGCAAATATGGTAGACCCTTACTATATCACTCATATAAATTATCGTGTACTGATATAATCGAGTCGGTTCAGAAAGTTCACGTTAAACATCTCAAATTTAAAAAAATGCTTTACAGGATAGTTGTCAATTAATTTTTAGAGAAAATGGCTACCATTTCACTCCTCAGTCCCTTGATACACACCAATGCACCCGTATTTCTAAATAATTAGTTCACGAAATGAAAGTTAAATTTTTTGTTTAATTATTCCAGCTACTATTATAGTGAAGGGGTTGGCGAGGTCCCTAAACAAGGTTACTCTCAACGTATGCCTTTCTACTTATTTGAAGGTTTTTTTTAACCTGCTCTATGCACTTTAGTTACAATTACTATGTTAGCTAAGAGTATCATATTTTTAAGTATCGTTCATTTTTGTATTTAGTGAATCAATGTTCGTGTTATCTAACTTAACTACTATGTGTAAGAAAATAAAATGAGCTGATCAAAGTTTAATATTTGCATTTGGATTCTTCTTAAGGGGTTGTCAACTTGTTTAAAAATCCTTCAATGCTTCTATAGTTATATCGAACCCAGGACTTATTTTTAACTTAAGTATGCTAGCGCCCAGCTAGCTTTACCATTTGTAGCGAAAATATTATAAGACAGTTGTATAAAATACTTGGAAAAACCGAAAGTGCACACACCTTTTGTTGCTTTATTATATTTCTAGAAATCACATTTTCTAAGAAAAATTCTACTTTGAGCTATTCAGTTAAGATTAATTTTAATAGGGTTATATTCTATTAATATACTAATCGAATACAAAAAGGATTTATTCCTAGATTTATTGCAATTTGTGACCTGTAGAATGTTTTTATACTTGAGCACACCGTATAAACCAACGGACATCAACTGCACAGCATAAAATTCTTTTACTTGATTTCTTGATGAAATTCAATCAATGCCAATATTTTTATGTATCTTTCAAAAAATATGAAATTCTTTCTGTGGATGTGATAGTAATTTTTATAGTTGAACTCATTTTATTGAAGCATATAGGTGAAAGCATAAGGAAATATATCCTTTCTATATGGTGAAAGTGAACTTGGTGAGAGTATCGTATACTCCCCTTGAACTACAATGGAGCGTGATGTTAGGGTGGGAAATAATCACTAATAGTCTAGTACAGTTCAATTTATATAGGAAGGATCATATATGTCACTTATAAAAGTTGCTTAAAAAAATCACATATCTATAAGTAAGTTCATGTGATATAAAACTGTCACTTTTGGTAGATAATATTACCAATGATTATTTTTAATCAATGCCATCAGCCCGCCAGTGAGCTATACCAAGTGGCTGCCGCATGTTGGTGAAGTTAGTACCAATATTTGCGGATAGAGGGTGTCATGGGGTCAGCTCAAAGGACCCTCCGGCTATTAATGTGAGTTTTCTAGACCGGAGCTTCTACCTATTTATCATCGTAGCTCCCTATTTATCCCTAGCGACGCTGAGTTGAACCAGGTCCAGACTCACTGCTTTAGAATAGAATCTGGAGGGGATTGAACCCGGGACCTATGGATCTGTAGCCAGGAACTCTGACCACTATACCACAGAGGCGGTCATCTATTAAATAATAATACTAATAATAAATCAAAACATAATCAAAACATAATCAATGTTGACCGCAAAATTTGAGTATGTTTGTTTTGTATAAAGTACTTTCCTACCAAAATCCTACCAAATGTTAACAGACATATTTTTGTGAGCTTATATACTAACAAATTTAATAACTAAGATGATTTTTTATGTGATAATGGTTCAAGGAGTCTAATCACTTTGCAGTGAATCCAAGTTGAACTAATGATAACTCCCTTGTGATTACAGGATGTAACATTTACTTTAAGTTACGATATAATGTGTATCGCGCTGTTTTATTGTACCATTTCCGGGAAACGCGCTTACTTTATAAATATCAGACCTCACTCACTTTTATTGCTCAAATTACCGCTTGCAAAAAAAAAGTAAGAGATGTGTGTGTGTGTGTGTGTGTGTGTGTGTGTGTGTGTGTGTGTGTGTGTGTGTAAAAATTGTGGATGAAAGAGGGGGAAACCTAAATACTGTTGTTATATAATAAAATATGTATAACTTGTATTTTATAATCTCAGTATTAAATCAGAACACTAAACATCGTTTGGCAAACAACCAGGTCTTTCAAATTTATTATTTTACCTTACTTATCATTTGATTAAGGTACAAGCTCTTGGCGTTATTTGAGCACGTTGAGAGTTTGATGTAGTTAAGTAACACACTAATTGGGGTGAAGACCACACTCGGTGCTTAAAGATCAAGGGCCAGAGTTCAAATTATTGTCATTATGTCATTTTTCTTAATCAACACAATCACTCCCTTACTATGCCATCAGAAAATACTTGTTTGTTATCAATTCCTTTAGTTTGTTTATGGCTAATTAGTAAGATAACGCTTCTGTACTGCAAGAATATTATTATTAGCACCACGTCTTACTATCCGTTCGGGTTGTACGCACTTAAGCTAATGTGTAATGATAAGGTGATTGTTAGATGAAATGGAGGACCTACAGTTTAACGTAGAATCCGAACCACGGTGGAGGTCTGGCATTCCACACATTCACAAGTTGTGCAAGAATATTGATGCACCTTGTATTTGAACATTTATCTCGCATATGTTTCATGTATGTCCTGTTTTGTGGTGATATGTGTGACAATGTTTGCAAATATATCAGATGCAACTTGCGGAAGAGTTCACAATCTTCCAGCCAGGGGTGGCCAACCCGCGGCACACGTGCCACAGGTGGCACGTGGAAGCATTTTAAGTGGCATGCCTAAAGTCACCAAATATAACAATAACAAATTTGATGAAAAAACAAATCTCCTAATTGGGCCAGGTAAATAAATTTCTAAAAATGTTAGGTCTACTAAGTTGGCCGTCTCTGTTGTATTGTTCCCCGCTACTCAAGCTTTCTCTTCCCTTTCCAATACAACCCTAACCCCTTCCCCGCCTTTCGTGCCACCACGACTAGTCCAGCAGTCAAGGACACATTCCTTAGTCTGCACAAATCATATTTTTCTACTCAGTTTGTTGTTTAGTGCCGAACTGACTGGTGCGTACTGTGTTATCCTCCGCTGTAAAATATTTGTTTCTATAGTGATTCACTTGCTGTTAGTATCGTTTATCTTCGGGAGTTTAATAGTGAATGGGAAGAACAGTTTTTATTTACAAAAGGAAACTCTTCTAAGCCTGTGTGTCTTATTTGTGGGGTTAATGTTGCAGTTCCTAAAAAGTTTTATCTAAATCAGCACTTCAAACAGATGCATCCCAATATTAACATAAAATAGCCAATTGGCTCAGCATTAAGAACAGAATTTGTAAATAAAAAGAAACATTCAATAACTGGGCAACAAATGCTTTTTAAAACAAAAAGTGACTCGAAAAAAAAAAAGCAATACTCCGAAGGAGAAGAGATAATAAAGCCAAGTATAATGCCCTTCGCAAAAGCCACTGAAGATCCTAATGTCATTAAAATTGTGGATGACGTTGAACTTTCAAGAAATACAGTTACGCGGTGAATCGATGAGATGTCTGGTCACGTTTGCAAACAAGTAGTTTCGTGTATCAATACTTGTAAATACTATTCCATCGCCTTGGATGAGAGCTGCGATATAAGTGACACTGCTCAATTTTGTGTTTATGTGCGTTGCATCAACGATCAATTTGATGTCACTGAAGAGCTTCTAGACTTGCGCCAGCTAGTTTTATGTAAAGAAGAAGATATTTTGAAAGAAATAAAATTAGTCATTGAAAACAACAGTTTAGATTGGAATAAATTAGACAGTGTTTGTACGGATGGGGCCTCGGCAATTACTGGCAAAGTAAAAGGTTTTGTAGCTTTGTTGGAAGGTTATTTGAAGCGTAAAGTTTTTAAATGCCACTGCATTATCCATAAAGAAGCCCTTTGTGCCAAAGACATGAAATTCTCTTTTGTGCTCGATCCAGTGGTGCGATGTATCAACAAGATCCGAGCTGAACAGAAGGGAATTCCGTGAACTCCTTGAAGCAGAATCGGAAGACAAACACTGTGGTGAGCTTCTGCTTCATTGTAGTGTCCGTTGGTTGTCACAGGGAAAGGCACTTGAGATATTTTGGAATTTAAAGGGTAATGTTCTGAAGTTTTTGTAAGAAAATGGGGAACTACCTGAGGAGTGTACGCTTTTGAAGAATGAAGACTGGCTATGGGAGCTAGCTTTTCTGATGGACACTATGGGTCACCTTAACAACTTGACTTAGCGTTTGCAAGGTAAAAATAACATGTTCCCGACCCTATTCAGTTCCATTCAGGCTTTTAAAGCAAAGCTCACTCTGCTGGATCATAATATTTCTCAGAATGAGCTCTCCCAATTTCCTCGAATGAAAACACTTTCCAGCACTGAATGTAGTGGTGGGCTTCCAGGCTTTAATAAATACAAACATGCTATTTCTGATTTGAAAAACTCTTTTGAAACTAGGTTTTCAGACTTCCATGATGAAAAGAAAAATGTTCAACTTTTCACGAATACTTTTTCAATTTCTATGGAGGAAATGGTTCCCTACCCTTCTGACGTACAAATTGAAATTCTTGATATTCAGAACAACGCTGAAATTCACAGCAAGTACAAGGAAGTACTTGGGAATCAATCCAGCCAAGAATTTTCCATCTTCTGGAAATGCCTTCCCTCGTGCCAGTATCCTAAATTAAGAGACCTGGCATTGAGATATTGTTGTAGGTTTGGTTCTACGTACATCTGTGAGCAAACATTTTCAATTATGAACTTGGTCAAAAATAAGTACCGTTCAGTTCTCACTGATAAGCATCTAAAAAATCTGATCCTTCTTGCTTCTTCCAAAACAAATCCAAATATTAAATGAGCTTATTAACATTAAAGAGATCCAGAAACCTCACTGAAAGCTGAAATATTTATTTTTTATTATTAAAAATTGTTGTGATTTCTACTATAATTCAGTTGTCTTCTTATTGCTGTTTTTATTAACTATCATTAATAGAACATAGTCACAGAATTACAGCATGTGAACAGTGTACAGTAGCTGTGAATTATTTTTGGAATGAAAATTCTTGAAACATGCAATTTTTGATTAAAAGTTAAATATTTTATATGGGGTTTTGCTAATGTATTTTATGATGTCTTATCTGAGAAACACATGTATAAACCGAACTCCTAATATAATTAGCAATAAATAATTATATGAGTTATATTACAGTATTATATTATCAATTTTTAAATGGGCTTTATTTATTATTGGCTATATTTTTCTAAAGCTGTTGTGGGTACTGAAGTTAAGTTATATTTGAGATTTTGGGGTGGAGTGGCACGCCAAGGATTCTTAGCGCAAATAGTGGCACGTTAGTAAGAAAGGTTGGCCACCCCTGTTCTAGACTCAAGATCAACACGGTGAGCAATCTTGCATAAGATAAACGCTGTACCTTAGTTCGTGTTTTAGCAGGATGATCCTTTTAGACCAAATATTGATTAAAAATAAACCTTTCATTAATATCAAGTTGAGGCAATGTTTATACATGTCGTTAATAGTCTATTACAATCAGAATGTCCCAGATGCCAATAGTTCAGGGGTTAGTATTGGACTGGTAACGCAATTAAAATATTAAGAAAAATTTAGCGACTGTACGGTATATTTTGTATCTAAAAGGTTTTACTTAATATGTGTAAACATAATCAATTGACTTTTCATGTCAAACATAATTTTATATTGCTCTTCTTCCGTTCTTTGTAAATCGCTGACCAAAGTTCATAAAATAAGGTGGTGGGGGATACATTTGCCCACAGGTATTGTAGTCGTACGAGATGGTTCCTGAATGTGGTCATGTGGACGAGTTTAACGGCATAAGAAAGGGAATGTTCCCAAACCAAGGTCTGACCTAGGGCGCCCCATAAACCCCTTTGCTTTACCGTTGGTCTCAGGCAGCAAGATGGGACTCAAGAGAGAGGGGCATTGTGGGAGTGACGGAGTCGTAAAGTGCAAGAGCCTACTGACCCAGGGGGGCTGCTAGGATGACCTCTTCCGCAGACTTCTTCTCTGCCTCCTGCTAACATAGAAATCCTATGCCATCCTATGATCTCCCGGGAGAATTGATACAGACACTGCTTGCTAGCTTGACTTCTTGATTTCCTTCACGAGACCCATGCAGGGAGATTCTTCCGGTGATTCCAATGTCTGGGGCCATAACAATTCCAAGAAACTGCGTAGGTTTTTTCCCTAACCTATAGTTAAACATATTATGAGCGAAATTCAAAGGATATTTGGAACGACTTATGATTTAACCGATGTATAAGTAACATTGTTTTTGGGCTATTAATGTGAACGCCACACTAAACAAAATATTATTTAATCGTTGGTATAATCTTATTTAGTTTATTTATTTATGTGTATCGAACTTCAATGGATAAGATTATAAACTGAGATATATAACTATCATACAGATATATTCAAAGTTTAAAAAAAATATCAGCCATAGAAACATGAGCTTGTTTGTTAAAGTTAAAGTTGAATAGTAAGAAAACCAACTATCAATTCATTATTTCTGGGTAGCTGGAAATTAAAATTAAATTTCAATTCGGTCATATATGATTTCCTTCTTTGATCGCATATGCTAGTTCAAAATAATCTTTATGACAAATCAGCTAGTCAACCATAGAAATTGAGCTCTACCGATTTTTTATATATTATACTAGCTGTTGCCCGCGACTCTGTTCGCGTTTTCACTTTTTTTTAAATGACTCGTGCGCCACCTATTGTAAAATCCAGAAACTGAGGGTAAAATTACTTAGGTTGTTATAAAAAAAAAGCCGACCTTATTCCTTGTCTACATCATAAAGTGAACCCCAGTGCAAAATTTCAGCTTTCTAGGTCCAAGGGTTTGGGCTAGGCGTTAATAAGGCAATCAGTGAGTCAGGACTTTTCTTTTTATATATATATAGATATTTGGGGTGGACTTTATTAATTAGTCTCCACACTTGTGTCACATAGTATGCAGGGACACCGTCACACTGATACCACATCCTATTTCGCACAATCAATGGTACGTCCTCCAGTGGCCCAGGTAAAACTGTGTCAAGGAACAGACGGTATATGTGGAGATCCCAAAGATATGGTAGCAAATAGGGGCCCACAATCGCATCCCCAACAATGCCGGCCCTAAACATTTCCGTCTTCCGAGGAAGCGATCAGCATGCATCCGCACCGCAGCTCAGGTCTGGCTCGATTGTCAGATGCTCCCATGGCCATTACCATATCCCGGTATTTTACATGTGTGTAGTTCATTGTTGCTTACATCAAACTGACCTCGCATTTCTGTCTACGTCCACTCAATCGTGGATATGAAATTTCAGGCACAGTGTTTCCACATTACTTCATTCTAACAGATGTATTTCTCAAAAGGTACGAGAAGAACAGATTTGTATAACTAATCATGTGGTACTGTCCGTATCTGCGAATTTCTATTTTCCCTGTATATTCTGTTAATTAATTTAACGGGGTATGGACGAAAAAATAAAATTTGGAGGGACTGTAGCCGCATTCACGTTGAATGATAGTGGGAAGACCCATAGAAAAAACACCCTTAAAACGCCTAGTAGGGATTAGAACCCTGAGCTCTCCGTTACTGACTAAACCAAACTAAATGAGATTGACATATATATTACATGCCTATCAGTACGTACAAAATTAATTAATTATACCAGAATGGGGTTTAATTTGATTCGCATAAGGTAGTTTTAAAATTTAAAAAAAACGCCTCGTTGGCGTAGTTGGCTAACGCACGAGTCATGTTTAGCTCGACTGCTGAGGACGGGGAGATCGAGGTTCGAATCTCGGTCGGGTGAACTGGGGGTGGTTTTTCCTAAATGGTTTTCCACTTTCCCTCCACGCAAATGCGGGTTCAATTCCTCTAATTCAACCTTCCCAATTCCTAATCCATTAGCATAATTAGTACTTAAAGCGTATAACCCGAACGGGTAGTAAAACGCGGTGCTAGATAATAAAAAAATAAAATAAAAAGCAGTAAAACAAAATTAATAGTATTAAGTTAAATAGTACAAACAATATTTAATTTTTATTATAATTTCGGCTTGAAAATATCTCATGAAAAAACTAACTCATGTATGAGAAATGTTAGTTAAAAAAATATCCTTCAAACAATTTTTCCCCGAAGCTCTACACAGTAAAACTACATTCTTATTTACATCTCTCCTTTAAAAACCTATTATTTAACAATTTATATAACTAGGCTTTTATTTAATTAAGAATCAAATAGCTGAAGCTATTATTTATCCTTTATAGTGAGGAATTCTCCATCTAGATATCATATTCTGAAAATTTAAAAATGACAACTGGACACTGGAATCGAGAGGTCACGGATTTTACTCCCGTGCCCAGATGTCATTTTTCAATTTTAAAATATTCTCTTTGGTTACTAATACTTCTTTGTTTAAAAATATTTCATTAAGTCTTTTTTTTTCCTTATGAGAATGATATCCATCATTCTCATACCTAACCCTTAGATGAGCGACTGACTATATGTTCATTTATTTTGAAAGTAAACAACATTTTTTATTCTAATTTTAGTTCGGAAACGTTTGTACCGAGCCCTACTCCCCATCTCCGCGTCACCTAGAATTTAATTAATGTAGTAACTCTTTTGATCGCATTATATAGCACCGTGGTATTAGAAGCAAAACACACATTTCCTGGAAGCTTAGTCAGGTCGCTGACTTCAGGTAGATCGGCTGGAACCAAATCACAAAGGACGAAACCAAAACGTATACAAATATATTATTAAATCATTCTTGCGTGTTCTTTGTTGGTGGATGATAATAGTACACTTTGGGATATTAAAATAAAATTTTGCTAAATGGAATCCTTTCCGGTGTTTGGAGAGTTTCACTTTGTATAAGTTGTGTGGGTCCAATTCTAAGTTTTTCTCTCGATTTGGTTTTCCACAAATTAACCAATACGATTTCTCAAATTCATATATTGCTGTATAAGCCTATTATGAAGCTTAGGCCTTTGTATGATTGTTCAAGATCAATGATGAAGCTGAAAGTCTATTGATCGACTCTCGGTGGCACCAAAAATCATATAACAACGCATCTTCTTACCATAAGGGTTATTTGCGTTTAATAATAATATTAATAATACTTCGCACCACGTCTTACTTCCCGTTTGGGTTATACGCTTAAGTACTAATCACGCCAATGTGATAGGAACTGGGAAGGTTGAATATAGAGGAAGTGAACCCGCATTTGCGTGAAGGGAGGGTGGAATTGTTTTAGGAAAACCTCAATCTCACCGTCCTCGACACTCTAGTTCTACACGAAATCAGTGCGTTAGCTAACCACGCCACCTAGGCAGGTTATTCGCGTTTAATTATTCTAACAGGGTAGGAATGATGAAGGTATAATTTTAAAGGAAACTTACACAAATTTGCGGGGGGTTAGATAGTAGAAAACCATTTAGGGGGGATAAATACCGTTAGTGCATACCACCAGCGAGTCAGACAGATAAGCTTGACGTTTAGTGCAGATAAATTCAGTTCAATGTTCAACCAAATCAACATTATAATGTATTTAATCATTTGAGCGATTGATGAGGGAGATAAATGATTGCGACAAGAATCTGATGAGCCTCCACCCTTTCCCTA
>CABEEJ010004200.1:24813-68174 GCA_901482245.1 Timema douglasi
CCCCCCTCCCTCTCTTTACCTTCAACACACCTTTTTTATTATTGGATGACAACTTTAACTGATAGCTGCCCATTTTGTAACTGTTGAAACGGTCGCAGGGATCATCGGCATTGATTGACGAGATGATTGGTAGTATTCCGGCTACCCCGATGTCCTCTTCAATATATCGTGACGCACGGTCTTATATACAGTGGTCACGATAAGCTGGTAACATCAAAATCACCCTTCAGGAAGAGGTCCCAGTCCTACGCCAAGCTATCAGGTTCAGCCAATCATCTCATTTAGAGATTTTGGGACCATATGAAACCCTCCAGGAAGATTTTACTGTCTTACGACGCACTATCAGGTCCAGCCAATCATCTCATTTAGAGAATTTAGGACCATATGAAACCCTTCAGGAAGATGTCAAAGCTCTACGACAAATTTTAGAGTTCCAGCAATTCATCTCATTGAAATATTTTGGGAGTATGGGAAGCAATTCAGGAAGCTGTTACAGTCCTACGTGTTATTGTCTTCACTCAATAATTTTATATGAAAATTATTGGACCATGTGATTCAACACATTCCCAATTTCAGCCAAAGGATCGGAAATCATTTATATCTTTAAACTCATCGAGTTCATATTTTAAGAATTTACATTATAATATTAATAGTTTGTGGCTATTTTGAGAATGGCTTTTTGGAATCAGAATAATCTTCTCCGAAAACTCAAGGATTTTATTAATTTTAAGTATTTAATATGTAATGTAAAATAAAGAAATTTTGTGGTATGATACCCTTCAAGACCACAATATAACTTAGAGCTCTTTTCTTAAATACTTCCCTACCTCATATTTTTGTTTGAATCTCCTTTGAGGGCTTCAAATAGAGCCGGGCCATGCAGAGTTCGATTGGTTTGAAGTCAGTTTTAGTTAGAAACTCCTAATTGCTTATAGTCCACTCGTGTTAAGAGACTAAATACACTTATATAGCCATTTTTAAACGTTGGGAAAGTAAATACTTGTTAAAAAAAACACAGAAAGTGTCCTTATACAATGTTATGATCTTATGCCATGTTTGTTTTGCACCAAAGCATCCAATATACATTCACTGAATACTGAACTTTTTACTTACTCTCTATCTTACAGGTAGAGAAAGTATGGTGATCGTCAAAAAAATCGAACTCGAAATTTTGATGAATCTTGACGTTTCATGACTCCCTGAATCCGAAAAAGTTGTTTTTGAATTGCCGTCTGTCTGTCTGTACCTCCAACTATAGCCTAAACTATTTTACCGATTGAGCTAAAACTTGATATCTAGGGTTTTCATAGGGCTGCCCCGATTATTTTTTGGAATTGTATATTTACCCCTAAAATTAAGGGTAGTTTACTGGTGGGCAAAAAGAGAAAAAGTCGATTTTCTCAAAATCGGCTCTTACGATTTTGATTAAATTTCATTTATAAACATTAATAAATATTTCAAACAAAATGGCTACTGTCAATATTTCGGCAAAATGGCTTTAAGGGCTCCGGTCTAAGGCGTAAATTAACATTTTTTATAATATCTCCGAAACTATTTGAAATATGAAATTACTTAGCATTACAAATATGTATATATATTTATAATACAAATATTTTATTCGAAACATATTTTTATAAAATCAATTACTTTCAATATATACGCAAATATATATATGTTTTAACTTTTTGGACATTAAAGTTTAAGTATTGCGAACGTAAAAAAAAACTAACCTGAAATTATGGTGGATGTCGACGTCTCATGACCCCCCTAACCCTAAAAAATAGTCTTTGCAATGCTGTATGTCTGTGTGTCTATTAAAACTTAAAATCAAGAGTAGTTTTATAAGGGGCGAAAAGAGAAAAAATAGGTTTTCTCAAAATCTGCTCAAACGATTTTTATTAAAATTCGTATCTAGGCGTTTATTAATATTATATATAAAGTGGCTATTTTCATTTTCCCATGAAAATGATTTTTAGGGTACTTTACAGAAGTGTTAATTTCCGTGTCTCCACAACTATTTGAGATACTAAACAACTTACCATTGCAAAATTGTAGGACTATTAGAAATAAAAAACTTTTGACATATAGTTTTATAAAAGCAACAGTTTCTGAGATATTTGCAAATATATTAATACAATTTTGTGAGCTTTAGTTGTAAACATATACTATTTAAGTCTTAACGCAATAATTCTCCAATGCCATGGAGTAATTAAATATAAAGAAGTATCTAAAAAAAAGTATGTTATTTTTCCTTGAACCTCTTAGGAGAAATGTTTGTACAACAATGATCTATATCAATTTTAGACTCACTAGTCAATATTTATATTTTTATTGGTCAAAATTTATAAATGAATAATTAAATATCAATGCATTTACTTGAAGATGTGCAACACCTAATTAAAAGTTAAAATTTTGACCAGAAATCGAAATTTTAATACGAAGTGTTGAGCCTTGTGGACCCAATATTAATCTTTTTTATTGGCCCAAACATACAAATGAGGACATTAATTCTTTAAAAATAAAAATATAAGATTTAAAACAGAAATGTTGATGAATCTTGACGACAATATTGCCTTCCTACATTATTCCGTTCAGAAATCTTACGAGTTTATAGAAAGAGAGAAAAAGTCTGTGTGGTGAGCCGAACCATTTATTTTTCTCGTAGAGTTTTTTAAATTATATACACAGGTTAATAAATATTGGTAAATTGTATCCTTCCTCTTTATTTTATTTTTTTGAACAAACCTTCTGGTGAACACATAATCCATATTGTAGTCCTAACCGACTAAAACTTTAGTAGCTCATACTGGCTCTTTCCTGCCGTGCTGCATCCGTGGAATGTGATGTGTGTGTGTGTCTCCATGGATTGACGAAGTGCCGGTCAGTATTTAACCTCTAGTACTGGCACAAATCTATCAAACCGTGTCCGCACCAAGTAGGCACAGCTGCGTGCGACATTTGTCCCTCGCCAGTGCTTCAATCACTGCTCTGGCAAGCGCGAGGGCGCATTTATCAATCAAGTAGTTGAAGAGGGGTGAGAGAGGGTGGAGGTTGGCACTCCTCAAGTGACAGTGGACACTGGAAGGCACACACGTGTGTTTGCACGTGTGTTCATGTGTGTGTGTGTGTGTGTGTGTGTGTGTGTGTGTGTGTGTGGTGCGTTTCATGAGAAAATACAGAAAGGAAAACAATAAATCCCTGAATGTGTGGAAGAAAAATCAAATAATTATGCGATTCAAATATGTATAAATCTTCCCAGAGAAATGATCAACTACATTATTAAAGTAGTTGTGTTAAGGAATTATTTTTGTTACTAGCCACATTGGTGGTCATGCGGGCAAAGACACTGCTATCATTTAATATTGTTTTGTCAATGACGAGGAGGTTGGGTTCTAATTTAGGCCGTATGTGTTAATTTTTTTTCTTAAATGGTACTCAACTCTCTCAAGTCGAATGCGCGTGTACTTCCTCTGAATTATACCCACTAAAACGCTACTCTATTTGTATAAATAAGTGGGTAACAAGTATGGATAGTAATACACGTTGAGAAATAAATACACATTTGGTTCTTGAAGGACAAAAAGCGTTTGCTTTATTGACTAAAATTCAAATGCATTAATTAATTTTACACGAATACGATTTTCGTGACATTTTTTCTAAGAATAAGTTTAAAGCTATATTATTTGTATCATAATGAGGACAATATTTTAACTTTCATGTGGTTTACAACGTTGTTATCCAACAAATATTAAAAATATAATTAGCTAAGCAAGAGTAATATGTTAAATAAATATAAAACCACCTATGATTGAATGGATATACTATTGAATAGGAATGTGTCTAATTATATCTAGGATATGTATAATTAATATATTACTCTTTCTTAGCTAATTATATTTTATTATAGGCATATATATATATGTAATATATATGGATGTATTATTGTCTTGGAATATGTCTAATTATATCTAGGCTATCTCTATATATATAAGTGGCTCACACCAATTTAGTGCCTTAAAGCTGTCATCTTTGCTCACTCGTTTGTATGAATAATTTATTCACCACCCATCCGGGATATCCTCATATATATATATATATATATATATAGAGTACATTCACGACTTTAGTTTACTTGGATGACAGCTCATAAAGTTACTAGATATAGTCCCTAATGTATCCCTACGCCAACAGTTGACATCTGTCACTTTATATAACGGTAATGAAAACATAATGGTAATGTATGAATGTGAAAGATAACCACACTAATATAGGAAAATATCATTTATACTTATTTGAGGTCGGGCACAAAGCTTATTTATCGTTTGATTCCACTTTAAAAAAATATTAACTCACAGAACTTTCACAAAACGTCTAAGTAACATAGCTTCAAAATGGCGACCGATGAATTTAAACGATGTGATTGAACATGACGGAAACAAGTTCTTTACAATGATGCACCCACTATGTGGATAGAAATATTTTATTCACTTAAATAATTATAAATACGATAAAATAGTAATAAAATAATTATATATTATATACACAGCAATGACAAGTTTTTTTTCTTTTCCGAGTAAATACGGTGCCTGTATTAAAATGTATTAATGTATGCACTATATTATACATAATTCCAAAAAGAAGAAGAAGTACTTTTAATTATGTTTAAAATATTGTTTTGGTCCGGATAAAAATAAATTATAAAAATTAATTAAATAATGTGAGAATATTTAAGTTTACGTCATTTTAAATTTAAAATAAAACATATAATTAAAAAACTTAACATTTCTAACAAAACAGGGCTCTTTTACAAATGCTGGCAACCCAAAACCTAACCATATGATTTTGAACTGTCATCCAGTTAAAAAAAACTATCATAAACACACTTTACATGACTGGTATAAGTATGAGGAAGGTAAAATTTTGGAAGAATTATACCAGCATTTGCTTTGATGGATTGTGAGAAATCATTTAGGAAAAACTACCTCAAGACCTTAACCTCCTCATCACCGACTAAACCAGACGATACTGACGTCTTTGTCCACCTGTCCACCTGTCCACCAGTGCGGGATATTGTAACATTACTAATGATATCGATCAACCAACACTAGTTTGAGTGTTAAAGTGAGGTGTTTCCCCCTCCTTTGAAGCACCTGTTGTCGGGAAGGCTCTATCCTCTAAGCATGACGTACGTAACTCTCTCTATCTCTTTGTTTAGTTTCCGCCCTGGTTAGGCGAGTAGGGCAACACGGCGTTGCCTAGTATGGCAACAAGGACCCAGACGGGCTACACCTCTTTTGTGACTACAAGAAAGTTGTTGTTGGACCAGAATAATATCACAACTGATCGACTACATGAATAGAGAAATTTATTATTTTTAGCAAAGAACCTGTTTCGTCGCTGAGAACAAACTTAAGAACTAAGGCAGAAAGTTTTGGATGGAGAATGAATTTGCCTTGTCATCACGAGGGTGGAAGTGTAGCTAATATTGGCTCTATAGTAAGATACTAACATACTAACATATTCTGGTTGTATTTTGAGTGGGAGATAAAGGTATTCCGGACGGTCCCTCGTAGCCAAAATCAAGGATCCCTCACGTGCCTCTTACATTCAAAACAGGCAGTATCGTAACATTCCTTTCTTTGTATGTTACATTAGTTCTCTAACCATAATCTATATTGGTATCGATATGAAACAAAAATAAAAAATGGAATATTAAATTATTTAAATAAATAAGAATGAATGAAATAATAAAATATTTTTTCTATAAGAGGTGTTGGAGAGAAGAAGGGGAGAGTGGCTTAACCCCCTAGCTCACACCTTTTTTTTTTTTTTTTGTAGCACCGCGTCTTAACTACAAGTTTGGGTTGTACGCCTATATACTAATTACACTAATGTGTTGAGAATTAGGAAAGTTTAATTTATAAGAAGTGCACCCGAATTCATGGAGGGAGTGTGAGAAACCATTTAGGAAAAACCACCCTCAGTGCACCTGACTGAGATCGAACCCTGATCTCCCCGTCTTTGGCAGTCTGGTCTATCGCGAAGTTCCCCCCTCGATATGACACTGTTTAGGAAGGTTTTGTTTGAATTCCAACCGAAGGCTTCAACTTGGTATTAATCAAGTGGGATACTGATGGCTCGGAGATTACGATAATCAGAAAGTCTCAGTCATTGGTGACTAGGGTGATGATTAATAAACAAAAATAAAGGTCCGCTTAGATGTATTCACTGGTGGCTGTCTTTTTTTTTATCAGTGGCAAGCAGTTACTTTACCTTACTTTGAGTGCACAAATTATTTTTTATACACCACGTCCTTCCACTACCTGTCCGCACTAGATACGTAGCGATACTAATATAACAGGCCTATAGAAGAGAATGGTTGAACCTAAATATAATATACGCTCATTTGCGCGGCATGAAAGTACAATATTATTAAATTATTATTATTATTAGCACCGCGTCTTACTACCCGTTCGGGTTATACGCACTTACGCTAATGTGTAATGGTAGGGTGATTGTGAGATAAAATGGAGGACCTACAGTTTAACGTGGAATCCGAACCACGGTGGAGGCCTGGCATTCCCCACATTCACAAGATGTCTTGTCAGAGGTGAAGGAAGGGTTTGGTAATCAGATAAATCTGTGCCGGGACCGAGGATTGAACCCCGGCCGCCAGCACAGAAGTCTGACACCTTACCCCTNGTGCCGGGACCGAGGATTGAACCCCGGCCGCCAGCATAGAAGTCTGACACCTTACCCCTAGACCGCCAGGGCACCTACTATTATTAAATTAAAATCACCTTAAAAGAACATCCAACCGGAATTCAAACCCATCCTACTATACCTACACGTGACCAATAATGCGTGTATTATTATTATTATTATTATTATTATTGAACCCTTCCTTCACCTCTGACAAGACATCTTGTTAATGTGGGGAATGCCAGGCCTCCGCCGTGGTTCGGATTCCACGTTAAACTGTAGGTCCTCCATTTCATCTCACAATCACCCTACTATTACACATTAGCGTAAGTGCGTATAACCCGAACGGGTAGTAAGACGCAGTGCTAATAATAATATTACTATTATTGAAACACTTCATAGGTTAATGTTTTATACAAACCTTTTAGGCTTCATTTCACACATCTTAAAATAGTTTATAATAACCGGACTCGTGGTAAGAGCCCTTGGCTGCTAGCCTATAGGCCCCGGGTTCGATTCCCGGCTCGCACAGGAGGATTTTTCTCGAAAGGCGACTAATTACCATGTTCATCATGGTTTGGTTAGTTAGAATATTCATTGGCTTCAGCTCTTAATATTCACCATCACTATCCCCTCATCTCATCGGGACATGGAAAGAGCCTCCATGGGAAAGGTACGATTAGTATATTCGGGCGTTCCCTGGGCAATGGTACAGTACATTAGTACTGACTCTTTTTCCCACAAAACTGAGCTACAAAATGACGTAGCCTATACATGTCATTATTATAGCTTAGTGTCCTGAAATCAACCAATTCATTATACTTTTAAAGGTAGTCTAGATTCTAGAATATATTCATGGCAAGTAGGCCTGCCATACACCCGTAGTCGTGTAAACTTAACTTACCTCAGCACCAAACTACTATGTAAATACCGCTTTGATCTCTTCCCTGAGGCGTAAACAATCAAACCGCAGCCATGAAGCCAACCTGCTTTAATAATTACAATCTCATAAGGAAATACTGTTTCACGGCGGAATTTTAGAAGTTTTGGGGAAAGTTGTTTCATTCTTCTCCATCGGGCGATACCCGTGCCGCCGTTGACACAAGTGTTGGTTACAAACGTTTGAAGCCAGAGACAAGGATCCGCCATGAATTATTAAACACACTTTACATCTCTCTCTTTCTCTTTCCTTGGTAGCAATTATAATTTGAACATTAAATCGAAGAGCGAACTAAAATCTGTGCGTAGTTTTCCCGGGCGTGCCTTTTGATTGCCGTGGAAGTGCCTCGGGGGATTGGTTATAGTTCTTAGAAGCGAGTATCTGCAGCTGCGCATGCGCATTACAAGCTCAGGTGTTCTCTTTGGCTTGGTTAATTCGGACGTTACACGGTTGGTTAGTAGGGATTCTCGATTAATGGGTCTTTTGAATATATTCCTTGGTTCGATCTTTATCGAGAGTTCATGTATTGATTGAGGCATAAACGACTATGTACTAACTACGTTAATGTGTTAAGTATTAGTAAGGCTTAAATTGGTGGTCGAATGGTCTAATGCGTCACTCTTGCAACAGACTAAACTACCGGTGACGGGAACATCGGGGCTCGAATCCCATTTGGGTGTACTGAAGGTGGTTTTTCCTTATTGGCTTTTTATTAATTCCTTCCACGCAATTATGGATATACTTCCTCTAAAAATTAACCTTCCACATCCCTAACAGATCAACTTATTAATACATATGTGAAAACCCAAACGGGTAGTAGGACGCGGTGCTAAAAAATACTTTTCTATATACACTCACGACTAATCAAACACGCAATTTACAAATGAAAACTAAAAAAATATTTATTCAATGAAAAGCTTTTAACAACTAAACTCATCCATTCTGATATATTTTGTATCGATTTACAAATACATGCGTCAGGAGGAATAGCTACCCCCTCCTAACTTAAACCTTTCTAGCTTATTGTTGTGTCTCACCTGGAATGTTTATTTTATAACAATACGAGCAAGAGTTAACTGCCTACATTATCTCCTAATTCAATCGTGGAGTTTTGAAAATATACCTATTTAACATAAACACCTAAAAATCATTAAAAAATGCCTGAAAATGACTCAAAAATGCCGCAAAAAAATAAAATACTATCTCAAAATCAAAAATGAGAAATAATACCAGGGGATCATGAACATAATATATGTATCATCCATTTACCTTGTAAGGTAGCAAGATTATCTTGCGTGGTTTCACTACGACGCAGTGTTTATATGATAGGGACATTGTGTAATACTTGAGGCTAAGCCTACTCCACCTTTCAGGATGAACGAGGTGTAAATATGAGCACTACATGTGCCGTAAACAAATGACATATTATACAAAAAAATTAGCCCTGTTGTTTCCCCATTTCATCTCCATGCTAATTAATAGGAGAAACATCCTTTGGTTTTATTTGTATGTCAATCGCTTGTTTGGTCCACTCACTGGTGGATTAACCGCGTTTAATAACTTTTACGAGGTGCTGATGGATAGCGTAAAATGTAGATTAAATGTACCATATTTCATTTTGAACGGGTAAACAATTCTGAAAAACATATCCAAAGGGGTACCCGTCCGGGATTCAAAACATTTGACTTCCTTGTCACCGGTAAACCAAACAAGACGAGCTTGATGTTTAGTCCGTGCTCCCAACGGTGTCGGCCATAAATGATCTAAGTTATTAAATTTTTAGTGTAGTCAGATTTTTTATTTTTTTACCAACACAATAATTTATCTACATGACGGATGCGAGAATGTAGAAATATTGTGATTTTTTAAATAGCATTGGAAACTTGTCCCCGTACTTTATTTCATAGTTAGGCAGGTTATATATCCAGGTACCCCTTATTTGACCCCAGGCATTACCTAAAGTATATTATTATATTTGTTTAAGTTCATCACCTACACAGATACTAAAACTCCTCACAGTAGGGTTATCTACTTGGTTGCTAATTTAAAGTTGTTTTTAAAAATTAAGTCTGTTTGTAAGTAGTGTGGCTGATGTAACTACACTTCAAAATATCACCAAACTAAATCTAAACAATAAAAGAAAAATAACACTAAGATAGGTGTTAATTTTTTGTTATGCAGCAGAGGGGACTTTGACCGTGGTCGTGATCGCTTAGGCGTCGTTCTACATCGGTCCCCCCACACACATTTTGAGAGGCTTTAGTTATAATCCTATTAAGGTCAATATTGTGACTTCACAAGGCGGATAGAGTCTAGAGATTTAACTAATGCTCACGACTCTGGATATCATCGCTGAGGAAACTGAATGGTTATTATTGGTAAACAGCGTTGTCATTCTATCGTTTTTATGTAGTAAATATCCCCTAAAATATATTAAGATAAGGTTTAACAACGCTGTTTATTCGAGGTTGCCAGTATCTCCTTCACACCCACATCACTAAACCTCCCGACATAACCGAGAGCGAGGCGATTTGGCAACAGTTAACTGAAAGAAAGAGCGAAGATAAAGCTTTTCTTCATTAAGACGTGTAGTTCCTTTAGCGGTGATTGGGTGTAGTGTTGAGATCTCTCACGCTTATAAATAAACCCCTTTTAGTTTTGTGCCCTTTAATAATTAACCAAACAAACTTGCTCACTTGCCCATATGCCTATCGAATAAAGATATACTGGTTTGATTCCCGTAACGGCTCTTCTGATGTAAAAAATAAATGAATTAAAATATTTTTCTCTCAAGAAAGTAGAGTTATTTCAACTTTGTTCTATTCCACTTCCAAAAGTTTTTTTACTGCAATCCTTTTTTTTTTTCACTTCAATGCCACTTAACTATTACCGTATGTCTTTCCGATGAAGCGTTGCCAAAGCTTGAGATTGTTAAGGCACCGACCTGTTCATTCAACCATATTGATGACAGAAACTGCACATTTAACTGTAACTTCTTTCAAAATTTGTGGGGGAAAAAGAAGAAAAATAGATTCATTCACAACGATAAAGTAGCCTACTCTTATTATTTAAGGAAAATGTTTGAGTATAAATTTTTTATTTTCTTATTTACCGCGTCTTACTACCTCTTCAGGTTATACGTCTATGTACTAATTACGGTAATGAGTTAAGGGATTAGGAATGTTATATTGATAGAAAATGAGTTAAGGATTAGAAAGGCTAATTTGAAGTGGAAGAAGTGTACCCGCATTTGCGTGGAAATATAGTGGAAAACCATTTAGGAAAATCACCCTCAGTACACTCGACCGGGGTTGAACCCCAATTTCCACGTCATTGGCAGTCTATTTTATTGCGACAGTGATGCCTTACACCATGCAGCCACCGAAGCGGGTTCAATAGTTGAGCTAACTATAATCTTAAATTCGTATAATTTATCCGGTGACATTAAATAATTACATTGAATACAAAAATACTATCGGCAAGTATGTTATTAATTACTTTGTTCTATGATTTAGAGAGCTTAAAGTTATTAAAGTAAATATTAGTATGTTTTTATCACTCGTAATTTGGTTTGTCAGACTACTTTGCCGGCCTCTCCCCATATTTGGACTAAATAATGGGGTATGGATGAGGTAGATCAAATTTAGAATAAATGTTCCCACATTTGCGGGGTGATTAAGTGGAAAACCATTAATAGTTTACCACCTTAATACATCCATCCAGAATTAAAATTTTGAACAACCCATCACCTCCAGTTCAGACAAGATGAGACACACATCTTTTTCCGCGTGGCCACTGATGTGAGTACACTTTTAAATAATATAAAGGCATCTTGAATCTCTGCCTATTTTATTTTTACCAAACTTATTACTGATAGATTTACTGGAACAACATAAGGGATAACCCGCTTCGGTGGCCGCATGGTCTAAGGGACTACTCTTGCAATGGACTAGAATGTTTAAAGGTTCAAATCTCTGTCGGGTGTTCTGAAGGTGGTTTTTATCAAATAGTTTTCCACTCTTCACCCACGAAAATGCGGGTACACTTCCTCTAAATATAACCTTCTTAATCGCTGACACCATTAGTGTAATTAATACATAAACGTATAGCCCGAATGGTTAGTAAGACTCGGTGCAAAAAAAACCATTAAGGGATGCAATTTTAAATGAAATTGGTGATTGTTGTAATACGCAACCGGTGGTAAAACACCAGTTTGTATGTTTTAATGCTTTATGTGCATAAATTGTGATCGATCTTGCAGCGTGTTATACTTTTCTAATTGTGCGTGTCAGGTGTGATTGGCCTTCATTTTTATAGTTCCTTAGGGTAGCCTTCCCCCCACCCCTCTTTTATACCCAAATCAGAGATGGGAGCAACGTCCCTCTATTTAGAGACATCTCAAAGATGGCTGCTTTGCCCTTCTAAACAAACAAATGAATGGCACAACTCTGGTACGCCATGTTATCTGCCCCTTTACCCCCCCCAACCACGTCTTCCCAGCCAAGAGCTTGCGTTGTCTTGCTGTCTGTCTCGTGTTGAGGAGGAACCAGTTCTGGTTGAATTAATGAGCGCAAGCAGTGACGTCACAGGAACATCCGGTGACCTCGCCTCGTGTGGCTTCAGGAGCCACGCAGTCTGCGGAGGAAAAGCTCCAACATGACGGGTTGTGGTCAGATTCACCGCCGCTTCTTATGGCGTCTCTCATTAAAATACACGCCACTGTCAAGTCTTTGGGACGTAGCTTCAATTACAACCAATCTCCTGCCTTTTAATTCAATTAGAGCTAGCATGTTGTTGTTCATTACAACTCATGGGGGGAGGGGTTACAGCTTATTTTGAGTTATCTTATCACATTAACTTAACAATGGGAGGATTAATCTTATTTAATTCCTTTGATTGCAGTCGAGGAAGTAGGGGCTCAGCACCAACTGCTACGGTTTCCAGTGGCCTGTAGTGTTGCAAGAGTAAGAAGAATTAGATTAAATTGCATCTGTGAAAGTTTTCATTGCTCAGTAGAACACTCATTGGCCAGGTATCAACGGAAATACATTTAAATGTAGGGCAGATCCCCTTTATGATTGGTCTGGAGATAACAAATCACAGGTAAAGTTTAAAAGAACTTTTATTTCCCAGCCAACACTCTTCACTACGCGATTGATAATTCCCAAAGTTGGGTTGTCTAATTTGAGTTATTAAACGTGAGCTTTATGAACCGACTGATTATATCAGTACACGAGAATTTCTATGAACGAGAGCGAAAGGGTATACTAATTTTGGCAGGAGAGGGTTATTTCACATACCTTCCAGGGTTATTTTACATGCCACGATCAACATGGGACTGATGGATTTACTTCCCCTCCGAAGGGAGTTATGCTACGGATTTTTATCACTCAAGAAAAATCTGTTGGCCCCGGCTGGATTTGAATCCAAGAACATCGGGTCCTTAGGTGAGCACTTTATCCCAAGACCACTAAAATTAACACTCAATGTTGAATTTTATATCTGTGTTCTTTAGATAAATTAATGAAGTGTGCTCATTTTAAGGAAATGCACCAGCATTGAGGAAAATACGCACAGTGGATATATCACTCCCTGATGTAAATAGTTGGAAACTAGCTCCATCCTTCCTTCAGTTATATATTCCCGACATGCTGACTGATCACCTAAGAATGTCATGTGCTAATTTAATAAGTTATTTCCCACGCAAAAAACACTTTCTTCTCCCGAATCATCGCCGATCTAGTTGAAATGCACCTGGTATAAGGTACCCGTCAAGCACAACCACTGGGTTGGAGGGAGGGTGGCAGGGAGGTAGTTTATATCAACAAATTGTGACATGGAACATGGAACGCAAAAACCATAACAAACTTCAGGCTATTTGTGGAACCTTTCATAAGCACGAAATATCGAAACCATTAAATTATTCCGATTAATTCATAACAAAACTATGAACGTATTACGAACGTAATACGAAGCTTTTCAAAATATGGTTTGTTTTCCTTTGAAAAGTATCAAAGCTTTTAGTCTTATGATCTTTGTATACAACCCAGACACCGCACTGCACCAGTGGTCACATGGTCTAGGCAGTTAAAGTCTCAATAGACCGGCTTGATGGGGACGGGGAGATTAAAGTTTTAGTCTCGGTCAAGTGCACTGAGGGTGGTTTTTCCCATAGTATTTAATTAAGTAGCCTTCCCATTTTCTCCTCTGCGAGAATACGACTGTACATTCTTTAAAATAATCTCTCTTTTAGGTTAAGGATTTTAGTATTATTGAGTTGAATGTAATAGTATTTTTTAAATCAAGTGTCATTTCATTAAATGGATCCAGGGTAAGTAGAAGATTAAGTGTGGTCTATGATATGTTAAACTCCTTCAGTACACTGGATATCATCGCTGAGGTAACTGCATGGTTACTATTTGGTAACAGCTTTGTCATTCTCTCGATTTTGTGAGGTCAATCTCCCCTCGAATATAAGAAAAGTTTCGCGACGCTGGTTAGTCGAGGTTGCCAGTAGCTCTTGCTTACCCCAGCACACCAACATCAGACATAACTGAGAACGAGATTTGGCAACAGTTAACAAAGAGAGTGACGATAAGGCTTTTTATTCTTTGTTTGTATATCAATAGAAATATATTTTCCATGAGAGGCATGTTGGGCAAAGTATGCATATGATTGGTCAAATGGGGATCAAATGAGCGAGAACACAATATAACAGACAAGCTTTCCTTACCCTGACAACACTCCACTTCACGCCACAAAAAATGAGGCCACTAGACTACCTCGGTGGCTAAAATTACTGTCGAACGATGTTTGTTTAAGTGGTAAAATGGGTGTCAATACATGTTTGTTGAAGTAGTCAAATAGATATAGATTCACGTCTGTTGAAGTAGTCAAATTCATCAGCGGTAAATTTAAGTATGAAAAAAACAATATTAAACAATGCTTGTGGAAAAGAGGGTCACTATCCAAATATCATTTGGTTTTGAGTAAATTTTATTCATACTACTAAATAAATAACTTAGGCCCTACTTTCGAAATATACCTTTTATATCTAGGTTTTAGTTTTAAGAATAAGTTTTATAGAGCTAAAATTTCTCGTGAAATATATGTTGTGATGAGAACTACTCTATAATATCATATATATACCCCATTATACCCTAAATACGCTATAATACCCTGGATATCTCAGTTGTTCTCATTGGTGCGCTCAGCCAAAGATCCCGAGCTCGATTCCCATAGCCAGGCGTCATTTCTCAATTTATTCAAATATGACTCAGATATGGTTGATTTCCGTAGTAAATATAGTTTATCATTTCCCAAGCTTCGCCTTTCATGTACACTTAATTGTATATCATTACTTTCCTACATACACTACAATATTATGCTATTATCACATTATAAAGAGTTTTTGGTATTTCAATAATAATAATTATTACTATAACAGTATTCTCGTGGCATTTACTGTCCGAGTAGGTTAGCCCGTACTTGCCCTTATCAATTCAGCTTAGAAAATATTCTCGATTCTAGTTTTTCCCCATTTTCAGCAAAAATAAAGTAACTTAAGTAGAATAGTTTCCTGAGAATTTAAATTGTTAGGATTTTTAAGAAGAATACATTGGTTAAAGTTTAAATAAGATAACTTTATTAATACATCATTTTTAAGAAGTCTGATGAATTAAATCTGAACGGACAGCGCACACTCTGCGGTATAGGCTCGCTTCAGACGGCAAATTATTGTGAGCAAATATTATTTTCCGTTGCGTCGCGTGCCGATGCATGCTGCTCAAGTGTGCACCACCTTTAGGTTCGAACCTCATCGACTGTTGGACCTCGGTTGTATTCGGGTATGTCCGATACTCCTCATCAGTCCTGCCATAAACAAAATGGCTGGTCAGTGTCAGAAAATGGATATTGAAATAAAGAAAATGAGTTAAATTATAGTTTGAAAACTACTAATAAATAAATAAACAATTAAATAATGGGTGTAAATACCCGCTTCGGTGGCCGCCTGGTCTAACGCGCTACTCTTACAGTATACTTCACTGACGAAGACGGGGAGACTGGGGTTTGAGACCATCCGGGTGCACTGAGGATGTTTTTCTTAAATGGTGCTCTACTCTACTTCCACGCAAATGTGGGTGTACTTCCTCTCAATTAAACCTTTTTAATCCCTAGACCATTAGTGTAATTAGTATATGGGCGTATAACCCTGACGGGTAGTAAGACGCGGTGCTAAAAGAATATATATTTATTTATTTATTTATATATATATATATATATATATATATATATATATATATATATATATAATGGATGTAAATATATTCTTGTAATAAGAGATCAATAAAATATTTATGTATTGTTTCGCATATATATTTCCCACACCAAGTTGCTATGATCTTGTTAATCAAATATTAAACTCAATCTTGAAATAAAATAATTCCACCCGCCTCGGTGGCGTAGTTAGCTAACGCACCAGTCATGTTGAGCTAGACTGCCAACGACGGGGAGTTCGAGGTTCGAATCTAAATCCAGTAAACTAGGGGTGTTTTTTTCTTAAATGGTTATCCACTCTCCTTCCTCGCAAATGTGGGTTCACTTCCTCTAAATTCATCCTTCCTAATCCCTAGACCATTGGTGTAATTAGTACCTAAGCGTATAACCCGAACGGGTATTAAGAGGCGGTGCTATATATTAAATAACTAATTCCGTCTATCACTCATGGACTCCTCTCAAATGAAGTAGTATGGAGAAATGTATTACAATATATATGTGACATTATGAAATAGTAAAAATAAAAACTTTATCAGCGTGTTTTACTACCCGTTCAGATTATAAACTTATGCACTAATCAAGTTAATGGTTTAAGTGATTAATAAATTATGCTTATATGAAGTATACTCTCATTTGTTTGGAGGCATAGTGTAAAACCATTTTGGAAATAAACACCCTCGATATTTGAACCTTGATCTCCCCGTCATCGGCAGTTTAGTATACTGCAGGAGTAGCGCCTTAAACCATGTGGCCACCGAAGGGGGTGGTATAAAAATTATATGAATGATTTTGGCATGTGTGTATACAAGTATCTCAATAACGTTTTTAGGACTTTTTGCATTTTATAATATAAAACCTTTTGGGAAACTTTGCAAAATGAATTTAAATAAATGGTGTGACACAATCACACAAACTATCTCATATTGTGTATTATAAATTTTAAAACAATTATCTAAAACAGGTGTTCATTCAACTATCCTCAAGTATGTTTTTATCACAAAACAAACATCATCTTGATAAACACAATAATTATTCTTTCTATATAAATTTTAAATAGAATTTTTCAAATATTCTTGGCAAATTTCAAATTGCCAATAATAAGTTAACTATGAACTATCCTAAAATTATTTTTAATTTGTAAAAATACAAACGTATTCTTATTTATCATTTAAAAAAAACTATTCCCAGATGACAATTTTGAACATAATCTTCAAAATTAATTCCAAGACATCTCAAACTTTCCTTAATTTGTTTGTTAATAAACCACCCTTGAAACAACTTATTTTAGAAAAATAAATACTCAGTATTATTGTTAATGTATAGTCCACCAATTTTGAACATAAAATTATTCAAATTTTAAAAACTTGGTCATCAGTGGACTACAATAAAATGAAAATAATATAAAATATAACTATTTATAGTGTAGAAAATTCAAAATATACTCATTTTGAACAAAATGCCTAGAGCCATCTTTTAAAATATTCAAATTCTTGAAAATAATCATCAGTAAACTAACTTTAAATAAATTTTCTCCTAAGGAAAAAAAGTATGCAGCTTATTGAGCATGTAAAACACGCCCCAGATATAAATTTTAAACAAAATCGTCAAAGCCATTTTCAAAAAAAAATATTTATAATTTTTGAAAATCATTATCATATTAAGCTAAACTGTCATGAACATAGCGGCATTAGATGAGAAACGTTTTAAATTAAGAGAAAATTGGTCATTAAACTCCAGGGCAACTGCAAAAAACACTGATCTTTTCTCGCGTCCCCTGCATCCCCACCTTAAGTAAAGAGAGTATCATTTTTATTTTAAGTCTACGTTAGGTATCTTGTCAGGCTGACAGCTATATGGTGAAAATTCATATGTATAAATATTCATGAATTTACAAAATATCGATATTATTCGACATAAATACCTAAAAGTGACTAAACAACTATTTAAATAATGAAACTATGAACTAAGAATACAAAATTACTAATGACTTATAAAATAATTATTTCTACAATCAAGGGGTCATGAACCGAGTTTGTGTGTTAATGAGCACCGTATGGGATGTAGTAAAAAAAATTACTTGTTGTCAAATCAGGACTCTGGTTATAATGCACTACCTTAGAGATTCACACCTTGGCTGAGAACGCCAAGATGCCAGTACATCACCTCTGAGTGTCTACAGGGGCTATAACAGAACCTTCAAATAAAGACTTTAATTATCAGACAATATACTACAATTTAAGAGTCAAATATAATCAGGAAGTTCCAGGCACAATTAATACAAACCTATCTGTAAACAAAAGCAAATAGAATCTTTCGTTGAGAATGCACGTAAGGTGTAAGCCATAACAGCAGATTTCTCCTTTGTTAACAAGTCGTAGCGACACGTGATGATCGGAGGACCTATAGGCGCGTGTTTGGATTGATTCGTCCTGCTTTCCCCATTGCACGCACGTCCCATAGTTGGCGAAATAATGCTTCCTGTACTCGTGCTTGTTGGGAGGGGGACCTTAGGATGGAAAGGGATAAATTCACTATTCTACTTACCGGTTAAAATAAATAAAGCCAATCTCGCATCACGTGTTCTAAAACGTGAGGCTCACTTTATACTAAATTTCCAATTACCAGGACCCAGTCCGCCACGCGTTAATTTATTATTGCTAGAGGGCAAACCCCAGGTTCACAATTAATAATTAATATATCAGGTTATACCGAAAATCTAACCAGGTATAATTATATCACCAGGAAATAGAGAAAACTTTATCTGACGGTTTAAAATTACATATATTTATTGTTTTAGCACCAATTTCTGCTACAAGTGTTGGCTGTGCGCATATGTAGGGGCCTACTTATTATTCTAATCAGTTAGGATGAGGAAGGTCAAATTTATATTAAGTGTACCTGTATTTGCGTGGAGAGAGAATGGAAAATTGTTTAGGAAACTCAGTACACCCGACCGGAAATCTAACCCCAATCTCCCTGTCATCGGCAGGCTAGTCTATTGCGGGAGTGACGCCTTAGACCATGTGGCCACCGATGCAGGTTCAATAACTGTTGAGATTATTATGTGTCCAGAATTAGATTGTATGTATCTTCTTTCGTATTGATTTGATTTATTTAGGTCAAACACATTTTTTTATATAAAACTGTAAAATTACTGACTTTAAATCATGATCCCTTCAATATATACTCCCCCCTTCTCCTAAATATTGTACAGCTACCAAAACCCAAACTATATAAACAACAAACCAAAGTTGAGCACTAAGAGTGGAAATCTGATGAATCTAGTGTTCAGCGAGGCGAGCTATTGCTATGTTTTCCTATTAGTAAACATGAGACAGGTAGAGAGATGTTTCCCACGCGCTGACAGGTTCATAACGATCCTCTCCCACACTTCTACCAGATAGGAGGAGGTTTATACAGTCCACACAGAGCCAGTGCTGCCGCCACGTGGGTAGGGCACGTATCATTGCTCTGTTGTCTTCTGTCGGGAACATTGCGACACTGCAGTGGGTAGGCACTTAACCCCGTTCTCCATCAACAACAACAACAACAACAAAAACTCTAACAATTGTGAGCAGAGGGGTAGGGCTGCTTGTGAAGCCATTTCTTTACATAATTTAATATATATATATATATATATTTTTTTTATCCAGGAACTTTTTAAATTATGCGTTTTAACAGATGAACTTTTTCAAATTTAATTCGATCAGGAGTTGAGCTAGACCACTGAGGATGGGTGGATTGAGGTTCAAATCTCGGTAGGGNCAGGAACTTTTTAAATTATGCGTTTTAACAGATGAACTTTTTCAAATTTAATTCGATCAGGAGTTGAGCTAGACCACTGAGGATGGGTGGATTGAGGTTCAAATCTCGGTAGGGGTGAACTGGGGGGGGGGGGGTTCCTAAATGGTTTTCCACTCTCCCTCCACGCAAATGCGGGTTCACTTCCTCTAATTCAACCTTCCCAATTCCCAATCAATTTAGCGTAATTAGTACTTAAAGCGTATAGCCCGAACGGGTAGTAAAACGCGGTGCTAAATAATAATAATAATAATAATAATAATAATAAACGCTATCAGCCTACACCAGATTCGGTGGTCACGTGGTTTTAAATTTCAAACTCGTTAATTCTGGTTTGATGGTGACGAGGAGGTTGGTCTGTTAAAGCACACATTGAGGAACATGACGATGTAAAATTATTTTTGGATCGTTCATTTGTGTTTCGTTTGTGCTCATATGATTCTGGACATAAATATGTATGCTAAAATGTGTACATTTCTTAGAAATTTTAGTATTAATTAAACTTGAGTTCAATTCAACCAACTATTGAAAAATACAATAAAATAAAAATATAAATTTCTATCATTCTATTGTTCTTTATATGTTCTTTTATGTGCCCGAATAATGTATATGTGTATTTCAAAACAAGGCAGGCTAACTTGAGCTCATGTTGGTCATCCATGTTCTTTATATTATTTAATTTTACACCACAAACGTTTATATGCAGGCACATATGAGCAAAAATGGAGTACAATTGAATGGTACAGACAGTATTATTTTTTACATTGATTTTTCCATTTGTGGTGTGTCAGCTAGAACTCAAATTTTAAACGTTGTCTAATAACCGTAATTTTACAGAACATGTTTCCATGTTCATGTTTGGGCATATTGGAACACAAAACGAATGTTATAGACAAAGTTTTGTTACATGTTGTTTAAACTTATGTTTTCTACATGTTAAGGAATAGGGAGAGCCTAAGCTAACCCTCCACATTAAATATCCTGTAGAATGCCTAGCTCGGAAATAATAAAAGAAGACATTGTAGATTCTTGGCAACAATAAAAGAAAGGGTATTATATTTAGTTTGCTTTTGGCAGTATTTACATACAAAGATGGCCACTGTATACTAAAGCCCCAGCCCCTTCAGGTTCACTCCCCCAGCAGAGTCCTGTGTAAGATTCACTGCTAAGATATTATAGACTCTCTCAGACTAAGAAAAACTTGACTGCAGATGATAAAACTTAACCCTAATAACTTTAATAAATTTACGTACAGTATCATATATTAATTTTGGAAACCATAGTGTAGGATCAAATATAAATAGTAGTGGATGGTTAAAGAATCGCTATTTCTTTACTCTTTACCACCTTAAACTAAAATATTTTATTCTCTTTTTTTTTTTCAATCAAAACTGCTCAAGTTGGTTTCTTCATCTCTAGCGGGTTCTTTAAAGACTAAGGCGATAATTAACAGTTTAGAGAGAAAAAACTCCGCCCCGACTTGAATAGAAAACATTCTGCCCACCTCTCGTTGGAATAGCAGCAGCAAGCATGATTGCCTGTTGCATCACGGACATAACAGGTTGAGAAGTGTTGTGATACGACGTCACGTGGGGACGAGCAAGATTCGTCTATTAAGAAGTCAGGTAACGAATTGAAGAGTGTTAAAAATTAGAAATATTTAAACAGTAAGTGGTAAGGATTGGCTTAATACTATATAATAATGATGATAGTAGTAATAATAATCGACTTTAATGGCGAATTTAAAACTACATACCGCCTTTTCTTACACTTGATCAAAAATTATAATCGTACCGAATAACATTAGTGACCCATTTTGCAATTGCAGTCAGCTTACCCGCCTCTGTTACTGGGATGTGTAAAAAAAGGAGGGTCACTCAGATACAAAGGTTAATCAGGTAGCAAGAAAGTCGTCTTTTGAGCGCGTTTGGGACTGGTTGTGTTGGACAAAAGCAGCTGTGAACACAGAAACTAAGTGTCATGTGAAAATTACGTGTACATATTGATATTCAATAGTTGTACTAACATTTATATCCTTAAGTGTAAATATAGATAGTTTGTAAATATTAAAATATGCTACACAATTAAAATAGAAACCAAACAAATCATACACATAAAAAAACACGAATACTGACAACAAAAAACTAAGTTAAATAAAGATATATTACGTAACACTGAAGTACAGTAAAAGATTGTTATGTTTATATAAAAAGAGTTGTATTGAGCTTAGACAAAGGTTACGCTATCATACACACGCGCGCGCGCGCGCACACACACACACACACACACACACACAAGAAAGTGTAATCACCTCTCACATTCATCGATCTCGCAACTGAGCTCCCCCACGCAGATTATTTGAGAGATCTACCTCAAAACCATTAAATTGTAATTTTATTCATATCGTTGGTTAAGGTATTCCATCAACGATAAGCTGAAATAATGACAGAATTTTAGTAGGTGATTGGAATTATGAAGAGAAATAAATAAAGTTGAGTTATCTTGTGAACGAGTAGTGAAATTATTATTATTATTATTATTATTATTATTATTATAGTTAAATGAGCGTATACGTGAAATAAGTTACTGTGGGGATTTGGAACTCAACAATTTCTTTATGATGGCCATCAAGTGTAGAGTTCATCTTTCTTTAAGTCGTAGACAAGTTAGTCTCTTGACTTATAATATGGCTAAATATGATCACGCGATTGGAGGTCAATTAATATAAATCCAACACATGTGTATATAGACTGTTCTTGCCTAGTCATTGTCCTTGCAACTGACAGGACCAACACTTACTGCTAGAGACTGAAATGACGTCACTATGGACCTTTATCATTTATCCTAAAAGATAATCATCTTACCTTGACAGATTACAGCACGGCCCTATCTTATAATCTGCACCATAGTGTAGCTTGACAAAATAAACTTGATATTTATCATAATATCAGTACATGGTATGTATATTATGGTAAGGATTTCTAACTACATGAACAGACAATCACCATGTTAGGTCAGAGTATGTTGATGTTTATTCTCGTTAGTGGCATTACCTACTAGAAGATTTCGAAGCTATTTTGCGAAGCGGGTTGCATCTTAACTTGACGCACCTAAGTAATCTAGGCATTATCACACTTAGACACCAATGTACAAAATATAAATAAAGATAAGAAAATGAACAGTTCACCCTGTGTGGACTCTTGTTTATTGCTGATAGCTATTCTCCTCTTCCTCTGACGAGTTTACACACTAACTATACTATTTTCTCCTTGAAAGCATTGACTATCTTTTTAAAATTACCCTTCTCTTGTTTCCTCTTCTAGATATACATACGTCTCACCAAACTATTGTTTTTATTCTGAATTCTAGCAGGAAGACTCGAACAAGCCATTTTCATGATTAATTTCAAAGAAGATTTATAAAAAAAAATCCCGCCTCTGTGGCGTAGTTGGCTAACGCGCTAGTCGTGTTGAGCTCGACTGCTGAGGACGGGGAGATCAAGGTTCGAATCACGGTCGAGTGAACTGGGAAGGGTTTTTCCTAAATGGTTTTCCACTCTCCCTCTACGTAAATACGGGTTCACTTCCTCTAATTCAACCTTTCCATTTCCTAATCAATTAGCGTAATTAGTACTTAAAGCGTATAACCCAAACGGGTAGTAAGACGCGTTGCTAGATAATAATAATAATAATAATAATAATATAAAAAATGCCTTTACAAAAAAACTACTTCAAGATAAAAAAAATAATTTGGTGACTCGGTAAGACTATTTTTAGAATTATTTAAGAATTTATGGTTTTTGTTTCAACATTATATCTTTAAAACACGCTGAATAAAAGGCAAATTCAAAAACATAGGAAAATCCTATCTTGACCTTTCTTGACGTCACAGGTAGGCAACGTCGTTAAAGAAGCAAAACACGTTTTTCCTATGAGTAGGTAGCCCATACACAGGAGGTTTCATACGTCTCCGTTCGTTGGAAAACTTGTCTCTTTACCCACAAACCATTCACTTTTTTAAAAAATGCTCTATTTTCTGGGGACGTGTCTTCTGTTGAATTCCTCTGCAACCTTGGGACAGATAGATTCCCGATCCATCCAGGAGAATGATCTCCACACGCTCTTCTTTAGACAAAGGCATTTAAGAACGGCAGCTATATATCTGTATACAGGCCTATTCCTTTTGTATGGAGACTTTTGAATCACCCTGTATTCTTAAATAATTTGACCAAACAAGATACAAATGATTAATGCACTATGCTTATGATTCTCACATATTTTCATTAACGCTACTAAATAAGTGAATAACTAAACCCATACACTAGCATGAGAACATGCCATCACGAAACCAAATTAAAAAACTGATTCTGAAAGCAGGATCACATATACCGTCAGGTTATTCGAGTGCGTTTACCCAGACTTTACATATTATGGACCGGGTGGCTATATGGCCCTACTAAAAACCGGTACAGCCTCAGTCACGGAAGGTGGCCTGCTCACAAGAAGATTAATTGCACCGAAGGGCCATTCTGCCTTTATAATTTAAACTGTACCTGTTCACACGAACTAATACTGAGGCATCACTGCAACGCCAATTAATTTGTTTAAGGATGAGGAGAGAATCTTTGATACTTTGTATTAAGGAAATTTAATAATTAAACTTTAGCTAATACAAAACAATAGGCTTATTTATTTTAATTCACAACATTTAGTCTTACAGCCTTAATTCAATTTAAAGGGAAAGTCAAAGATAAAGATACCTTCTTCAACCTTGTTGAGAATCGAATTTGGGGCCCTTAGCTTAGTGTACGGATGTGCTAGCGATATAAACATAATGTTAAAATCATCTGTGGAAAAATATTCCCAATGTATCCAACTGGGATTTGTACTGCAGCCTCCCCTTTAACAATGGCCAAATTCAATCAGGCCCGTATTTAGGATTTATGTTCGGGAGGTGGGAGAAGTGAGAGTACAAACAAAATAAATTGTACGACAAACTTTCTCATATTGTGTATTATATCTTCGAAGAAAATGTTCAAAAATAGGTTTAAATTTATCAACCCTTTAATAAGTTTTATACATAAAACATAACACATCATCTTGTTAATCACAATCACTATTTATATATAATCTGTAAACCAAATTGTTCAACTATATTTAACAAAATTAAAATTTTCAAAAACTATTTGTTAACTAACTACTTTAAAATTATTTATTTGTAAAAATAAAAAAGTCTTATTATTTAACATTAAAAACCATTCACAAACTCCCATCAGTGAAATTTTCTATCGTTTTTTTAAGTAAACTAACCCTAGATTAATTTATTTTAGGTAAATAGTGATACATTATTATTAATATATAAAATAGTTCCCTGGCACCAATTTTGAACCAGATCTCTAAAAATAATTTTTTTTTAATTATAAATTAAAAAAAAAAACCTTAACCAAATTTTCTCCCCAAAACAATTACACAACTTTATTTATCATGTCCATGTCAGACAAACCCAAGATTAAATTTTGCTAAATCTTTATAGCCATTTTCAAAATAATTCAAATTTCCAACACTCCTCATTAAAGGCACTTAGTCGAATATTTAACCAAAACAAAGTAAACAGCATTATTTGTCATGTCAAACATTCCCAAGATACTCATTTGGAACCAAATAGTTAGGACTATTTTCAAATATTCAAGTGTTTGAAAAATCAGTTAACAGTAAACTACCCATAAATGATTTTTTTTTACCCCAAAAACATCTAAAAACTTATTTGTCATGTCAACTACTACAAAGATAACAATTTGGAACCAACTATTTAGAGTTATTTGTAAAAGATTTCAATTTTTTGAAAACGCAGTCATAAGTATTTCAACGAATTTCGGTCCAAATACAATTATATAAAGATATTTGTCATGTTAAACAAATCCTAGATATGCATTTTAAACAAAATCATTAGAGCAAATTTCGAGAAATTTAGAATTAAAAAAAAAATACTTATTGGTTGACTACCCTTAATTGAAGGGCTAGGGTGAAAAGGAAAAAAAAAACTATTTTGTGGTATAACCCTATAATCTTTATATATAAAGTTTAAACAAATTCGACCAAAGCGTTTTAGATCCGTGACCAGGTAAAGATAGACCAACATAAGTACGGACAAAATTGTAAAATCCACATTTTTGGGATCGTGTTCACATAAAACGTAAAATTTTGTAATAAGTGAGAGATCGATTTTTTTTTCCACGATCATAATATTTTCTCTTGATTTAACAAAGTAAAATTATTCAAATATGCAAATTTTACAGCAAAATAATTAATATTAAATTCCAATATCGTATTATGCAAAAAAATTAATTTTTTTTTATCATGGCAAGGATGTGTGATAATAGTAGTGGTTAAAATGACAATTTCAGCCCAATTTCTCCCATAAGAATAGCATTGATCCTCCTCACTGTGAATTTGGGTCATTTTCTCCCACATTGATCCTTCTCATAGAGCAATCGGGTCACTCTTCTCATAAGGATAGCATTGATCAGTGGCAGATCGAGTATAATGGTTTTGGGTGTTGAAAATTCTTTCGAGCTATATCATTGATCCTCCTCACTGCGGAGTTTGGTCACTCTCTCTCACATCGTTCGTTTTCACAAGGAAGGTGGGTACACCTAGAAATAAAATCAATAAATAGAGTACGGGTAACACCTGCGTTATTGTCTTAATCCTTTAATACACCGCTATTTGCCATATTTATTGATTTTATTTCTAGGTGTACCATTTGGAGGTGAAATAATTGTGCACACACATATCTTGTCACTCGCAGACAAATAGTGTTTATAATTTTATATAAGGGCTATAACTTATTTATCAGTATACGAAGGCTGTTGTCAAATCTTTGTGCTCTGGTGTGAACTTGGTCTTCCACATCTAGTGGAGTAATAATGAATAACTGTCAAGTCAACTATAATTAGGATTTGATCAATTTGTTTTCATACAAGACGCTCTATAATTAAGATTGTATTTCTTTCTTTTCATGCAACACGGTTCATTAAAATGTTCTTCCCATGTTAGAACTGTTCAAAATATTTTACCAAGCTTGCCAACCTGGCACTTCATATACGTTTACAACATGGGGGTGGACTTAAAAAGTGTGATGAGTATGGGCAAGATTTTATAAGTAGTGATAACTTACAGTGACATGTTTCCTCACATAGTCGGGAGGCGAAGTCGTTCGAGTGTGATAAATGCGGTAAAATATTTTCACGGTGGGTTAATCTATTAAGACAAAATCTAAAGAAATTTACTGTAACAGGAGTAACTTTACTGGGGAATGTTGCGGATGTTTCAAAGTCAAGAGAGAAGGAATTTATTGAGAATCTTAATGTCAATGAAATTTACGACCCCTGTAATTTTTCAGAAGCTTTGAGTGGTACAGTGAAAATCCTCAAGATCTCTCCCTCGAAAGACTCGCTATTTTTATTCTTTATCAACGAAATTTAAAAAAGGTTAGAAGCAACGCTTCCAACAACTTAATGTAATGGGTAATCTTAAATGGTATACATCTGCCTGTGTAAAGTACTCTCGTGTTGGTGAGGAGGGGGATGAAACAATCACCCCTTACTTTCGCAGTAAGTGTATGGTCACTCTAAGTCCTGACGCATTAAAATCACAGATTGAGGATTCATGCACTTACATAATTGAAGCAGCTTCTTCTTTCTACCACAAGGGAAGTTGTTGGACTGAGGACCATGTGAAATACTTAGAACCTAGACTAGCTAAATATAATCCTTTGGCTCCTTCCAGCCATAGTCCATTACCAGAAGAGTTAAGAAATAAGCTTGCCCTAATTAATATATGAAATAATGAAAGTAAATGTTTTATTTGGTCTTTGCTAGCATTTATATACCCAGCTGACAAAAACGCTAATCGAGTGAATAAGTATATATCACTGGAAGGTAAACTAAATATTCTGAATATCCTGTGCAAATACCAAATAACTATGTTTGAAAAACAAAAACAAAAACAAAAAGCATCTATTAATGTGTATGGCTACCAAAGGTAAATATTCCCTTTAAGGATAACTAAGGTTAGTCGTTAAAATCACGTGAATTTGTTGTTTATTGAAAATGTGGATGGGGGATATTATTGACTTATTAAGAACTTCATCAGATTGCTAAGCTCACTGACCTGACACAATGGTGAATCATACATAATATTGCAAATATTGCTTGCGTAGATTTTCTAAGGAAAATCTCAGGTGTGAGCATAGTGAGCGGTGTTCTGATTTCGATGCTCAGAAGATACAGATTCCCGAGAAAGAGGATAAAATATTGAAATTTTCAACATAAAAACATTTGCTAAAAATCCCGTATGTGATATATGCAGATTTTGAATGTTTTAATATTAAAATATCAGGGTGTGCACCTAACCTCAATCACTCATCAACTACAAAAATGACGAAGCATACGCCATCAGGATTTTCATATGTAGTCATCGATATTGAAGGTAAATGTGTAAAAACAACTGTCGTCTATAGTGGTGAAAATGTTGTGGATAACTTTCTTCATAAACTTGTTGAAGAAAAAAACATGATCATCGAGATGAAGAAAAATGTTGTCCCTATGCGCATCACCCCTAAAGAAGAAAATGTATTTATTTCGGCTAGCGTATGTAGTATCTGCGAGAAGGAGTTGGGTCAAGACAACGTCCGTGACCACTGTCATTTCAGTGGAGCTTATCGGGGTGCAACTCATAGTAGGTGCAATATTCAATTTAAATATAACAAGAGAATACCCGTCATATTACACAATTAAAAAAATTATGTCACCCATATTATCATGCAGAAAACTGGGAAGTTTACAGACAGAAGAATATCATGTATTCCAAACAATATGGAGAAGTATATCTCATTCAGTCTTAGCTATTTACAATTTATTGACTCGTTTCAGTTTTTTAGCACATCTCTTGAAACATTGGTTGTACAGTTGTTGCATTTTGGGAAAACTCAATTTAAAATACTCCATGAAAATGTCCCTTTTGATAAAGTAAATCTTCTGCTACGAAAAGGTGTGTTCCCTTGCGACTACATAAATTGCAACAGTAAACTGAAAGCTAGTCAATTACCACCAAAATCCGCATTCTATAATAAGATGCACCAAGAAAATATGTCAGAAAGTGACTACGCTCATGCTAAAACTATGTGGGAAAACTTTGAAATGAATACTATGGAAGATTATCAAGATTTATACGTTATAAGTGATGTTCTCCTTCTAGCAGACGTCTTCGAATACTTTCGATCTTTATGTTTTGAGTAGGGCCTACTATAAATTATACTGTCTACATTTTTGCACAAACCCTGGACTAGCATGGGCGGCATTTTTAAAGATGTCCAAGGTTGAGTTGGAGCTACTAACTAATATTGAAATGCATTTAGTCATTGAAAAAAGGATACGTGGTGGGGTGTCTATGATATCAAATAGACATTCTGAAGTAAACAACCACGATATGATGGATTTTAACCCTGAAAAGGAGGTGAAGTACAGTGCATACTGGGATTGTAATAATTTATATGGGATTGTTGTGTCTGATTGCCTTCCTCGGAGTAATTTTAGGTGGTTGAACAAGACTGAAATAGCATAGCTCAATATAATTTCAGTTGCTGATGATAGCCCTGTGGGCTATATATTAGAAGTAGATCTAGAGTACCCGGAAGAAATTCATAAAGATCATAGTGACTATCCACTTGCTCCTGAAAAAGTCATGGTTACTCCTGAGATGTTATCACAATTATCTAAGTGTATACAATCCAAGGTGAACTCTCCAAACGTTGGAAAACCAGAAAAGCTAGTGCCCAACCTAAACAATAAACAAAACTATGTGGTACACTACCGTAATTTAAAACTGTGTATTTCCTTGGGTACTTCACAACGAAAAAATGCACTAAATAGATTTGAAAAGGACTTTTTCAAACTCATTAATAATGCAGTATTCTGGAAGTCTATGGCGAATCAAAGACATCGTGAAAATTTTAAATTACTAAATAATGAAAAAAGGTTGAAGAAGCGTATTGCTTCACCAGCATTTATTGCTTACACAATCTTCACGGAAGAGTTAGTTGGGATTCACATGAGAAAAATAAACCTACTTTAAAACAAGCCTATCTATTCAAACTTTTCAATCTTAGATATAAGCAAGGTTATCATGTATAACATCCATTATAATTATGTTAAAAGGAAATATGGACACAATGCAAAGCTCTTATTCACAGACCCAGACTCCCTCTGCTACAAATTGAAAACAGAAAATGTGTATGTGGATATGTTTGATAATATGGACAGATTCGACACTTCATACTGTCCAGAAACACATTTTTACACAATGCATGCAATAAAAAAGGTCTAGGTAAAATGAGGTATGAGATGAATGGGGAGTGTATTCGAGAGTTTGTAGAACTTAGACTGAAGCTTTAGTCCATTCAAAATGAGAGTTTTGAGGAGAAAAAATTAGGTAAAGGTATGTCAAAATCAACTCTCAAAAAGAAAACTAAGCATGTCCATTATAAAAAAAAAATGTTTAAAGCAGGGGATCTTACACTACGCCAATATGTCCATTATAAGAAGTGAGAAACATCAATTGTGAATTATATCCTTGAATAAACTTGTACTTTCACCCGCAGATGACAAATGCTATATTTTAGATAATGAATGCGATACACTTGCATACGGTTACTAGAAAATAATACAAATTTGTTCACCAATGGATATATATTTTGGATGTTAGTATATTGAAAAGAAATGTTGTGTATTAACCTTTGTAATAAATATTTTATTATGTAAAAAGCTCGAGTGCTTGTGAGTATCATAGCCTGATTTCATCAGGTGAAACAGCACGGCTTTAACAAAATTAAATTGTTTGGTCAAAATTAGTTATAGGTGGGAGGTGACGTTACTCGCTTTCCCGCATAGCCTCCTGGGAAACGTTTTAATAAACGGCTAAACGAGTAACATCCAATACGTAGTAATATTATAATAAAATGTTAGTGATTTATAAAAGTTTTATCAAATTAATGATGTAACTATTTTATAAATTCCTGGTCTGCATCCCTCGTTCCATCGCCTTCCCTTCCAAAATATTTTTTCCTGATCCACCACTGAGCAATGCCATTCTTATGAGAAAAGTGACCCGACTGCTCTATGAGAAGGATCAATGTGTGAGAAAATTAACCAAATTCACAGTGAGGAGGAACAATGCTATTCTTATGGAAGAAAGTGGGCTGAAACTGTCATTTTAACCACTACTGATAATGTTTAGTGTAACAATATAAGCTATATCAACTAAAGGTGAACAGACATTAAAGCTAAACCTGTCAACCAGTCTTTCTTTACCTGTAGAATTATGATGAAACGTCTTTAACTTCCTTCATTTTGAAAAATAACTTTCCTGTTGCAAAATTGCAAAGGAAGATTTTTCTTTGCCAATGCTTCTTATTACCTGTTCAAGCTATAATCATACGTACTTACTACTCTATTGTGTTAGAAATGAAGGTTGAATTTATAGGGATCGTACCCGTATTTGCTTCGAAGGGAAGTGGAAAACCATCTCAGAAAACCTATTAGTACACCTGACCATGATTTGAACCCAAATCTCCCTGTCATTGGCAGTCTAGTCCATTGTGAAAGTGACCCTTAGACCATGTGGCCAACCGAAGCAGGCGAGGAACTTTAAATTAATAAGAAACTCTTATTTCATTAATCAAGATCTTCCATGCCTTTTTATACTGTAATTCTGCTACCCATGCACTGAGAATAATATTTCTATCAACTAAATTCATGCAAGAGCCGGAAAGAGTTTTATGGGCGACCCTGAACGGTTTTTTTGGTTTTCTTAAAAACAAGTCCTCATTTCGGAAATCATGTGGTCTACAAAAAGGATGTAAATTGAGCGTCTGAAATACTCTTGTGATGTGGTTGCTAGCATGTTCTCCCTTCCTATCTGTACAGCAATGAGTCTGAGAATTCCAATAGTTTCCTCTACAATGTCTCGGCCGCATCAAATTCATTTACCACGTTCTCGTGAAGTGTTTATAATTGGGCCAGTAAGTTATCAATACTTCAGAAACATTCATCTCAACATGGCTGGGTGGCAAGGGGGAGGGAGAGCAAGAGCCCGTAAATATATCCCTGAATTCACTACATATCTAATGCTCTAGAATCCTTGCGCGTAATAAATATGGGCCCTACATTTAGTTTTGAATCTTCTCATAAAATTGTTTTTGTTGGTTTTAAATCAAGTACAAATTAATACAAAAATCAGCTTATTCGCTCCTCTCAAATATTGATTTTTGGGGTAAAAAGTATCATATATTTAAAAAAATATCTTCCCATTATTATTTTAGCCAACTTTATTCCACATACAATTCCCGATTCCCTCCCCACAAATGCGGATACACGTCCTCTAAATTTAACCTTTATCATCCTTAACACATTATCGTAAATCCCGAATGATTAGTAAGAAGCGGTGCTATAAAAAATGCATTCACCCGGACTCAAGTAATTTAATCTTAAGTGACCAAATGAACGAAGTGCGATCCATATTTTTAATAATTGTTACCATTTAATTTTAAGGCTGTTTGATAACTTATTTTAAAGCTTTAATGATGAAGAGGCAAATTAGGTGGGTATGTACCAGCATTATTTCATAAATAAGATGAATCACCTACTGGCAAACTTGGGCAAGGTAGTCGAACATGCTCGCGGGTTAATTAAATGTCTTAAACTTTGCCGAAGAAAATGTATTCATCAATTCACGAATACATTTTTTTTTTTCTGGAGACATGAGCTTTTAAACAAAGTATGTGTTGCTTGTTTGGTTTTTAATTTAATACTCTTAGTTTCCAATATCCATATCTTAGAAGCTAAAAAATATATATAAATTTATATACAACCGGGTAAGGAGTCCCAGAAACCCTTTCTCCTGATAAACCATCTCAATTGATTTTCCTTATTAGTTTCATAAAGATTATAAATGTGAGATTATTCAAACGGTGATTTTATAACATATTTTATACAACTTTGGGTGTTTGTATATACATACAAATATTTATTTACAATATACATATACACAAATATTAAAATATTTATTTATTTACCTACCTGCCTAATGCGCTAGTCAAGTTGAGCTAGACTGCTGAGGACGGGGAGATCGAGATTCGAATCTGGGTCGGGAGAACTGGAGGTTTTTTATATAAATGCTTTTCCACTCTCCCTTCACACAAATGTGGGCTCACTTCCTCTAAATTCAACCCTCTCAATTCCTAATCCATTAGCGTAATTAGTACTTAAGCGTATAAACCAAACGGTTAGTAGAACGCAGGGCTAAATAATTATTAACTTCACTGCTCTATATAGCATACATCTCTAGTTAAAGCTATTTCAGTTGCTATCTTTCTATTTAAAGAGAGACATGTTGAATAACTCTATATACATATGATAAAAAATGTAGACGAGCTGTTCAGGAATAGAGTAAAAATTATTTATCTTTTATCTATAATAATAAAATTAAGAGTTGGTCTGTCAGTCAGTCAGTCAGTCAGTCATGAGGACTGCGCAATATCTACCACATATAGGGGGTTGAAATTTAAAACGTTGGTAGCCCCTGTGCATAAACATGTTCACCTCGAACCAAAAAGACCATGGTCAAATAAGGACTTAAAGGCACTAACTTTAAAGTTACCTTCCATGTACAGTCATAAAACAAAAAACATTTCCATCAGCTAGCGAAGAGTGCTTAAAATAGTATATTTATAGTTGCCTCTACATATTCAAGTGTATTAATCACAACTTGTGAATGTGAGGAATTCCAGGCCTCCACCGTGGTTCGGATTCCACGTTAAACTGTAGGTCCTCCATTTCATCTCACAATCACCCTACCATTACACATTAGTGTAAGTGCGTATAACCCGAACGGGTAGTAAGACGCAGTGCAAATAATAAAAACAACTATAATAATAATACATATTCAAGTGAAATTGGGGGATTGCTAGGTATTTAGTGTTAAATTATGTTTGGATTACTATATTTTAAAACCCATTATTTAAACCTACCATAGATCAACTAAACAATTCAATGATAACTAAAATATTTATATAATGCTTCCTAAAAAAAAAGCATGTATACCTCCAAATTAAAAAGTGTTTACTCTCTCTCTCTCTCGTGATCATATTCGCACCATAATACTAGGATATATTCATTCACCTTGAATGTCAAACTAATTTTGTAGGTGAAGTTTCGACATCAAGGCCTAAAGCCTACACCTGTTATTGCACAGATATTGCAGTTCCACTCCCGGCCGTTCTCTCTCAAATAAATTTAAAGCTAATTATTAGCGCCTGTTTTGTTTTGTTTTACATATGAAACTTGGAGGCAATTCTACTTTTTTAATAAACCGTGACAGAGCGACGAATTAGTCGTGGTGTGATCGTGCACGGGTTGGAGCGTTGCAAAAATATGGGCGTCAGGACTCAGCTCAATGAGGAACACTCCCGGGTTTGTCTAGAGTTGGGGCGAGCCCTTCTTTTGAGGGGTGGTGTTGGTCCATATACGTGCAGGGCAAAGGGGTGTGTGGGTGGAATGGATTATAATGGTGACTTAGACACTCAATACACCTGAGAATATTATGTATTTTTAATGTCACACTACTCTCTCCAGGATATCTACATATTTATACAAATGGGATAAGGTTGAAAAAGATAAAATGCACCTGAATTCACATGGGGTGGTAAACTATTTAAGAAAACAAAGACCTTGGCAAGCTCTTATGGTATCTCGAACCCCAACCTTTCCGCTAAAGGCTCTCTGTCTTTTCATGTGTGTTACATGTTCAACACAACACTTCACTTTTCATATAGGCCTATCCTTAATTATATAACGTTGCTTTCTACCATTTTTTATTTTCTTAGCACCACGTCTTACTACCCGTTCGGGTTATACGCTTAAGTACTAATTAAGCTAATAGATTAAGAATTGGGAAGGTTGAATTTATAGGAAGTGGACCCACATTTGCGGGAAGATATAGTGGAAAACCATTTAGGAAAAATCAGCCCCAGTTCACCCGACCGAGATTCGAATCTCAATCTCCCCGTCCTTGACAGTCGAGCTCAACATGACTAGTGCGTTATCTAACTACGCCACAGAGACGGGTTTCTTCCATAATGATTCGCTTGGAACGTACAATGTACTTTATGCTACTATTGGTGGTTGTGATATCAATGATAATAATCAGTAGCCGATTATATCCACACGCCCATCACATACTCTGGCTTCAAAAATGAGTGAAGAATGACCTTGAACACGGGACGATCCCTGGATATCTCATTGGTAGAGCATTCTCATGTTAGTAGGTCAAAAGTTCCGGATTTGATTCTCGTGTCAAGGTGTCATTTTTTCAATTTATTCGACAACACACATTACCTACTTGTGACGTAGTGGCAAGTCAAGATAGGATTTATCGTATTAAGATGGTTACGTTCCATACGGTGATTTATAAAAATTTAACATTGAATCCAAATACATAAATTCTTTAATAATTGTAAAAACTAATCTAAAAATGTCACAAGATTATTATTTTGATCATGTATTAGTTTTTGGTTAAAGTATGTTTAAACATCGTCTACAATATAGAACATTTGGTTTATTCACTGAAATTACCATAGTAAATCTCCCTGCTAGAATGCCGATTAAAAAGGTCCATGGAAACACTGTGTATCTAAAATAAGAAACAAGTTAAATCTTATTTTGGAAAGTAATTCAATTCTGTCCAGGTTCAAATGGTAGAGTGGATGTGTATACTCTTCAATGGAAGAGGGGAAGTGTCATCAGCAGTTAGAAATCTCACAGAAATAACTGGGCTTTTTCCCTATTTCATAAATGGGCGACAAGCGTGTAATAGTTCTTAGAGTGGTTAGGTACGTCAAGTTAAGATGCAACCCACTTCGCAAAATAGCTTCTAATTAATTAAGTAGGCAATTTCATTAATGACTCAATCCAAAGAGGCAGAGAGACCCACTCCCACACTATCACTGCGAGATAATTTGTAAACACACACCCTTCAGTGAAATCAATTGGGATTCGAACCCTAAGCTTCTTGTTAACAAACACTATAGCAGAAGCAGTTATTAGCGTTTGAAATCTCTAAATTGGTTTGGTTTACGATCCTTGTTTATTATACCTACATAAGGGATTCAAACACAGGTATTTCTTCAGAAAAAGTCAACTGTGGTAGTGCTCACTAGTTTCTTAGCACTTTAAGTAATATATTTAACGACAAGGGTTAAAGGGGCCACCTACAGAGCGCTGAGGCCCTAAATCGATTATATATACGGTGAGGATATCCCTATGCTGTAGAGTTTCGAGAAAATGAAGCCAGCCAGCCACGCCCCCCTCACGGAGAGACGGCTCGAGAAAATGTACGTCATAGTATAGCATCCGACCGCTGGTTTAACATGGGAAGCATAGGGAAAAAGGCACGGGCACTCACTTGAATTAGAATACAACCCGAGTGAGAGATTTTAGATGCTTTATGTAAGTAGGGTGTGAATGTTGAATTAATTTTCTTTATTTTTATGTAAAAAACATAAAATATTACTTTGTATTTAGGGTAATAACAAGCGTCTGAAAATTCAAATCATACAAAAATCTAGATTGTTGTTGCTTATATTGATAAATTAGCTTAAAATTACAGTATGTCCAAGCTTAAATTTATATATAATCATTTTGTGAGTGTTGTAGTATTTTTAAAACTCATATTAACTTTGTTGTAACTTACCTAACTTTAGTAAATTGTGAGAATATTAACTGTTATGCACAGAATAATTCCGTTTGGAAGGGGGAAATTGTAAAATTTCTAGTATTTTCTTTCTAGGTTTATTAAGTACATTAAATATATTATACATAAGTTATATATAGCTATATATACTTATAATCATGACTGTTTGATAGGAAATGCAAACAGTCACGACGTTTCACACAAAATGTTGCAATTCTAAGATCATAGTATAAGATTGTCTAGCCCTCCTCGAATAAAAAAATAAGTTAATTATTTTATCGAGGATTGTTTTAAATGGTTTTGAGACCGCCTCTGTTGGCTGGTGGTCAGTGTTTCGGTCTACAAAACCAGAGCTCCTGGGCTCAATCCCAGCGCTTCCAGGCATCATTTTTCTGTGAAGCAGTGGGTCTGGAACGGGGTCAAAATCAGCCTCGTTAGTACAAATGAGGAGCTACTTGAATAAAGAAGTAACCGCTCTGGTCCATAAAACTGATATTAACGTTGTGCTGACCATATGATACCCTTTATCCACCAATGTTGGCGATGGTCAGTCAGTCGGTATCCCTCACTTGCTGGCTAACGCCCTAAATGTTTTGAAGCTTCATAACTACCATTCAAATAATTAATGTTGACTCGCTTCATTGTCCTAATGATCTAAGGCGCCACTCACTTATTAGACTGGCCTGCTGATCTCGAGGAAATGGGGGTTCGAATTCCAATTGGGTCTATTCAGGGTGTTTCTTAATAAATGTTTTCCCATTTTCATTCAACGCCAGTGCGGGTAGATTACCTCTAAGATGCTTCCTTCCTCATCCTTGCCCCATCAGAATAATTATATATGTGTACAACCTGAACAGGTTGTAAGACAGGGCGATAGAAAAAATGCTGCAGTGTGATGATATTTATTTTCAAATAAGTGTTACCCATGTTTTTGAAGAGCAATAGTTCTTTCATCAAAGTTTGAATAAATGCTACCAGCTTTGGTGGTTGCATGATCTCTTAGGCGTCACTTTCATGTTAGCCAAACTGCTTATGACAGGGAGATCGGGCCTTGAATCCCAGTCGGGTGTACTGAGGGTGGTTTTACCAAAATAGTTTCCCTCCACGTAAATGCGGGTACATTTCCTCTGTATCCAATACTCCTCATCCTTAACTCTCTAGCGTAACTAGCACGTACGAGTATAACCTGAATAAATAGTAACACACGGTGCTAAAAGATGTTTATTAAAATATTAAAATCAACATAAATTTGAATAATTCACCTTTCTCATGCCACTCTGGTACACACGAACGCGTCATTGTTTGAACCGAGGACCCCCAATTAAAATTACACGGACGGTACATCAATATGTATGGATTTTAGAATGGGACGGCGCCCAGCTACCTGTTGATCTACCAGCCCTCCCTTCCTCCTTCCCCTTTTCCTAGTCGTCGCAAACTAGCTTTCCGACGCCCAGCGTCTCTCCCGTCCAATTACCTTTCAACAGAAAGCAATCACACGCTCTTCTCATTTAAGGTTCAGCCTTTTTTTTACCTTATACGCCAGGTCCTTTAATTATTAACTACAAAACTGCGCCGAAATGTCAAAGATTCATTGGCTTGAGTGCAAGAGAATATCAAATATGAAACGTACAGGGAAACTGAATTATCATTTACGTATCTCCAGTAAGATTGAAGTGCCATTAGCTACATGAGAGAATGAAAAGAATATATCTTTTGATAAAAAAAAATACAACTATCTCATGAAGACGTGAACTCTATGAAGCCTCTTTTTTTAACAAAATAAATAAAGTCTTTCTCTCACGTTCTTACTCCGCATTCGTGGGGACTCTGTATAAATGCGAAACTTACTTTCTAATCTGGTTTGCCGATTATGAGAATTTCGGCGCTCAAATTTCGGTTAGTGATACTAAATTTTATTTTTCTAAATATTATACCCACTCTTTCTAAACGCAAAAACCCGCCTCGGTGGCACAATTGGCTAATACGCTAATTTAGTGCTGAGCTAGACTGCCGAGGACAGGGAGATGTATGTTCGAATCTCAGTCGGGTGAACTGAGGTAGTTTTTCCTAAATAGGTTTCAACCTAAATTTGGGCTCACTTCCTTTATATTTAATCAGTACTTAAGCGTATAACCCGAACTGGTAGTAAGAAGAGGTGCTAAATAAATATAAATGTATAAAATACCCACAAAAGAGTGTAGTATATTCCCTCTCGTATTATAACTTCCTCGCCCATAAATCGTAACTCATTACCGTAATTAATATAGCACACGTTATTTGGGTCCATCATGAACGTTAAGATGGGGCTATAGGAAACACAAGCTAGAGGCAGTATTTTTGCAGTTTTTGTATCAAAACATTTTTGGTCAAAATAAATTAAATAATTATCCAGTACAAACATTTTACACAATTTACTACATATGGTGATATCAACAGTTCTTGAATATCTGTTAAGGGTGTCCTGGAATTTAATGACATCTTTTTCTCTTAATTTAACAAGGTTCCAATCTAATGTTGCTATGCTCATGAAATATATTCAACAACTATTGATATTACCATAAAAAGGAAACTATACTCTATTCTACAGGCGCTATAAGCCCTGTAAAACATTGCCGTTTACTCACGTTACATACACTACCATCTTAAACAACTCAAACTTGGACATTATTATTATTATTGCTCCGTTTTAAATGCAGCCTTTTTTTTTACCTCGGTGTTCTTGGGGTAAGGTACCCGGCTCAGGACTCGATGTTTGTGAGTTCAATCCCATAAAATCTGCAAAACTTATGGTCATTTTATCGAACTGTAGTGTACATTTGTAGTTTTCGCACCATATATGTATTTGTACTACATATATTTGAGTTAAATTATTGGTATTGGATTAATAATTAATTTTTTTTCAATTGATATATAAATATTTTTATTTAGAGAAACGTAACAATTATTATAAGCCTACAAACTTGGAAAACAAGAATTTAAAAAAAAAATCCACAATTTTGGCCATTTTTGTATATAGGATCGGATTCCTGGAGAAGGAAAAGGCTAAATAAAAGCCTAATCTTTGAATGAATTATTATTTTTACCATTGAATTAGCTCCTTTTTTTGTTTTCCTTCTATATTCTTTATCTATAATCTTTAATATTACTTAGTTACTAACATTATTGTATTGTAATCTATTGTAAACAAAGACAATATATTTTTTATTTTGCAAGCCTTATCTTCTGTATTTTTTTAATGGTAGCCTGTTAGGTTTTGACTGTAGGCTAGNTTTTAATGGTAGCCTGTTAGGTTTTGACTGTAGGCTAGCACTTTAATAAAGGAGCTTGTAAAGTGAAATTAATAATAATAATAATAATAATAATAATAATTTTATCCAAAGGCTTCAGGGTGAATGTCTTTTCAAGGCGGGTTTTTCTTATTTTTCATACAACTTTAATTATTATAACAATATTCACTTCTTAGATTATGTTTGATAATATTATTTAAACTCTTGATAGCGGTCTCGTAAATAAATATAGGAATAACCCAATTTTATCACTAAGGACGTTATTAGATACATTAATTATGCTGACTCTCCTATGGAAATCAAATTCCTATTCATAGCCCGAGATCAAACCAGAAACTATTTAATTTTGAATAAGATTTTTTACACACAGTCTTTCAACTCTAGTTTTCGATTAAGTATTTGTTGTTAACAATTTTTTCATTCATGCGTTAACAGTCGAAACGCAATCACTGATTTGTTTGTTCTATTATTTGCCAATCTTATAAAAAAAATTGTTGTTAAAAAACTACAAAGTATTGCAAATAATAGGAATCGAACTCGTACCTTTTAAAGTCATATTCAGGCGCACACTCCTTTCAACTATAAAATAAAATTAAATACTAATTTTCATATTTTTCTAGGGGATGAATAAATCAATCTACTTCGTAACATCACTAACATGAAGTTGAAACTGGGCACACAATATGGCTACTAGTTAATAACCCAGCGTTTAGCACGTTTATGATTTACTAATGGCACCACTCTGAAGTCACCTTGACTCATTATGTCCACATTAACCACGACGCCGTTAAACCATCGTTAAACACTAATGGCGCTAATTTACTATCCGCATCAGGCTAGCGGCCCCGTGATGAATGAACGTGACGTACGCCACTGTTGCATATAGCGCTCCCCTCCCCCTTTCCTTCACTTTGCCTTTCTCTATTATAAACTGCCCACACACATATTCACTTTATTCTTCCGGGATGTAAGATACAGTGAAACTGGGAAAGATGTGAAGTAATCATGAAACGTTACTTGCTAGCCAGTTCCGAAACTTTTTTTTTAACAGCATGACAGATTATGTCCTCGGTAAGACAGCCGTCTCAGAGATATATGATGAAAATCGTAGAAGAAGGAGAGAGGAGAATATATTTACTATAGCAAGAGTGCTGTCAGGTAATTGTGAGCGCGTGGAGACGATGTTTCAGGTAATTAGTATTCATGTGTTGATTTCTCCAGCCACAGAATGTACGAAGAGAAAGAGGGAGATATAACACGATCGTGATGTGAGACCGAGAAAGAGAGAGAGGAAGGTATATATGTATGAGCAAAGTTTGCCTGAGGTGGTTCACCTGCTACACTACAGATAATAAACCAGTGTTTTTTTATAGTACTACCTGTTCCACCTTACTTTGCCTGTTTTGTACTGGACAGACACAAAACATCACAGTCTGATGTCCGTCCCCCGTGGGGTTCACTGGTTAGGGAAATCTCAAGAGGTGGGCCCACAACAAATCGAGGATTCTATATAACATAATAATCTCGTATTTCTGTAGGGCAGTGCTACCCAAACTTTGGTAAGCGTACCCTCAGGGATACTTGTAGGATAACGGAGTGTACATGACGTACAGATGAGCTTTGCAACACCGGCTCTTACTACCTGTTTAGGTTATGCATATATGTACTAATTACGCTAGTATATCAGGGATTAGGAAGGGTGTATTTAAAGAAAGTGTACACGCATTTGCATGGAAGGAGAGTGGAAAATCATTTAGGAAAAACCCTTTCAATACACCCAACTGCGGTTCGAACTTTGATCTCTCAGTCATCGGTTGTCCAATCAATAGCAAGAGTGACGCCCTAGGCCATGCATCCATCGAAGAGGGTGCTTAAGATGCACTAATCATAAAACGTGTGTTGATAATAGTAAGATTGATTAACAAATAAACGCATATTTTGACTTGTTATATGATTTTATAAGCCTTTGTTTACCTATGTCATAGATTTGTTTAGCTTACCGCTTAAGCTTTATTAAAATGTCTAACGATCGTTTATACTTAACAAAATACAGTCCAATTTTCATAGGGAGGACAGTTGAAAAAGTATAAACTTTTGTGTGGTCAATATTGATAATGATTTACTATAATAGATATGTTATTTTATAAGTATTTTGAATAGCCATTAAAAGTAACCGTTTCAAATAACATGAATTGATTTGTGAATCTATTAAAATTGTTTTAGTAAATTTAGTAACTAGCATAATCTGTTCTTCCTACCAAAATCATACTATAGCTATGCGTTTATAAAGAGAACCTGTGTAAAATACCTTAATTTAGTTTAGTTAGCAAAGTACCCGCAAAGGTGATCTCACATTCCAAGACATCAGTCGCGCCATATATTGTATTGCAAATACTGTAGAAGTCAAAGTTCTAATCTCGGTCTGATGCATTGGAGGTGGTTTTATCCCTATGGCACTTAAATTTTGGATATGTTCATGCCCATTAGATGATAATATGGGTGCATTATAAAAATATATCCTGCCAATGCATTGCCGTTAAGGTGGGGTGGAAGGAGATGCGATAAAAGGTTTTTGCCGTTTGTATGGCAAAAAATGTTATTGGTGAAAATCAAAAAATACTGTTCCAGTACAAACATATAGTTTAATTTTCTTCACATGGTTATATCAACAGTGCCTGAATATTTATAATGAGCATAGCGGCATTAGATGAGAAACTTTTTAAATGAAGGGGAAAAGTTAACATTAAATTCCAGGACATCCTTGAACAGTGGCGGCTCGTAGCTAAAATTAGTGAGGGTGCTGCTCCAGAAAATTGTTAGCCTTTGTTTTAAAATAGTGTAAAAGGAAAAAAAAACATTTATAAAAAGAAAACTTATTCAGGAACTTGATATAATCTTAACAAATAGAAAATTTTTTTTTACTTACTTTAACTTAAATTGTTACAGTTCAAGCTTGATCTATTCATTTAAAAATGAAATCCATTCTTCTTGTTTTAATTTGCATAAAAATTTCAATAATTTTCTCCTTGAACTCTGATGACAATTGAGGAAATTTTCTCCATTGAAAGTATTGCAAGCGCATTTAGTCTTTACGAATTCATAGTGCTTCTTAAAAAAAGTTTTGATTCTTTTCAATTTTTAAAAGTAGCGCTCTGCCTCTGATGTCGTGGGAATTGTCAAGAGGATTTTTATCAGTTTTGTAATTTCACTAAAAAAATCATCAAGATTATTTTCCAAGATAAATTTCAGCAGTTAAATTAATTTGCAATATTCATTAATATCAGTTCTACAATAGAATACTTTTAGTTCAGTTTCAAGTTTTTCTTTGTCAATCATGGGATAAATAAGCTTTAGTGGTCAGTACTATCTCTTTTATGGGATGTTCATTTTTAAATTTAGTGAAGCAATTCTTGTTGAACAATTTAGCAGCTACTAAGTGTTTAATGGAATAATATATGTTCATTATATCAACACATATATAGTCACACACTTCCTTAGTTACAGTCACAGAACTTATTTCTTGGGGATGCAAGGCCATGGTTAAAG